>JAQMYG010000019.1:18748681-18779230 GCA_030014215.1 Clariallabes teugelsi | reverse complement strand
CATCCATCCATCATCATTCTTGTATCCATCAATATGCATTCTATCTATCTATCTATCTATCTATCTATCTATCTATCTGTCTGTCTGTCTGTCTGTCTGTTTGTCTGTCTACATGACTGTAGGTCCAACTGCCCTTTCAACTGTCCATTCTTAATGTGCAACTCTTTTATCAGTCTATTAAACTTTTATCCATCCATCCATCCATCCATCCATCCATCCATCCATCATCATTCTTGTATCCATCAATATGCATTCTATCTATCTATCTATCTATCTATCTATCTATCTATCGATTTTACCTGTCCATCTCTTTTATCCATCTTTTCATCTTCCATCCATTTATCCCTCCACCCTCCTGCCTGTATACGTTATATGTTTAACCATCTGTGTCTGTCTCTGTCTGTTTATCCTTTCTTCCTATTTGATGTCTTGACTGTAATTATTGTCTGTACCAGGACAGAGAGACTGAATACACCACTATTTTTAAAATTAAATTAACCACAGAGGAATTACTAAACCCACACTGATATACAAACAATAAAGGTCTTTCCATAGCCTTGCCATAGCCAGTCCTTTATCAGAAGCTCATTTATCATATTAACATATGAGACAGCCAGGTATTTATTTTGATTAAAGCATTAGAGCATTAAAGAACTGGAACTGCATACTGAGTGTGTGTGTGTGTGTGTGTGTGTGTGTGTGTGTGTGTGTGTGTGTGTGTGTGAATTTTATGGATGTATTCTTGGACTGGCCATCAGCGTGCAGCGTTAATGTGTGAGAAAGACAATAACTGATCCTAATAATAAACTGGAAATCCGAAAAAGAACTTGTTTGTAATTTATTGATATCTAGATCATTGACAAGCCGGTATAGCAGACAGAAACAATGCTTAGGGATTAATTTGTTGACTGTCTGAAGGGATGACTAGGTAGTCACACTCATCAATAAATGGACTTCTGAAGACTCTCCATCTATAGTTTATTTCCAGTTGGAGTTTGTTATGAGATGATTTGTTAACCTTGACCCGGGGATCGGCCTGAGCAATGTGCTACCCTCGAGTTGTACATCAGTCTGACAGCAAGGATGGCCACATCTATCCTGTGTCAGATTATTTAGTTCTTCAACACCTGTGACCATGAAACTGGGTCTATAGTGCTGTTCATAAAAACAATACGGCGTACCATATGAAGTTACAGTATCACACTACTGCCTCCTCCTGGTTGCTGTCACACACAGCTTGTTTGCCCATGTGGTTCCTGTTTTATGTTTAACAAGCTTTCTCCTCAGAGAGTGGGTGAGAAGGGTAAATGCTTTACCATGTGACATTAAGGGGGGGGGGGGGGGGGGGGGTTTAAAACTGATTTTATTCAATAGCTCAACAAAAAA
Organism: Clariallabes teugelsi; assembly: GCA_030014215.1. NCBI lineage: Eukaryota > Metazoa > Chordata > Actinopteri > Siluriformes > Clariidae > Clariallabes > Clariallabes teugelsi. The sequence goes on along the minus strand of JAQMYG010000019.1, from coordinate 18,777,844 downwards.
GTTATTATGTTTGAGCAGTGTACTCTTTCTCAAGGTCTCAGCTATGGCATAGTAAGAATGACGTAAGCCAATATAGTGCACATAATTAAACAGAGACAGGCATTCATGATTTAAATTTTTGCTTAAATATATTATTTGCAATTACTAGACGTACAGCCTTCTTTAGCACCATTTGCACCATTCAAATATTTTATTACAACCAAAAGTCTAAACACCATAAAGTCCTAGTTTACTTTAATGCCTACATATATAGATAAAAGGCAGGTGCAGAGCCCACTGCAGTCTTTCTTGTGATCATTCAGAAGGAGGAACGCCTGGTTCTTGAAAATTGATGGATAACTTGTCGCCAACTTGCAGAAGAGACGCATCTGTTTTGTAGGAACAGTACACACAATCATTCACCAACACCACTTGCACATTACAGGACCTCAGCTGGGAGTTATTACCTCATATCCTGTACAGTCCTGACCTCACTCCAAGCCATTTCCACATGTTTAGACCATTAAATGAATAACGGCCTAAACAGGGAGGCCAGTGTTTCAGACGTGAAGCAGACAGTCCGATCACGGCTCCGGTCTGCTCAGAACATTTTCTAAGTTGATGGTGTCCACGCACTAGTGAAACGCTGGGATAAGTGCAATAGTGTAGCAGGGGTTTGAAGGCAGTTTTTACTCTCAGAACTGTGTTCTGTTATTATGTGCAAACAAAAGTCCTGGTTTGACTTGACCATATCATCCCCCCCCTCCCCCACTCCCAAACACAAACTATATGCTCTCAACAAAACAAACCACAATAATACATTAATTAACACCAAATAATTTTGACAGTACCTTATTTATTTATTTTTTATTTTGATTTGTTAGTTAATTAGTTAATTTTATTTTATTTATTTATTTAATTCAGTATGTGTTTGAAAGCGACATACTTTTTTTTTTTACAAACTCGGTAGATTTGGTAAATTAAGGCTAATCTTCAAGGACTGAGCTGAAGGGTTAAAAATATATAATAAATGACCACAAGCAAGCACAGACTAAATGGTAGACGATTGCTTACAAATTTTTTTCAAAAATCAGAAGATACATTCTTTTTTTCCGTGTTTGTGCGGCAAACTTTTCTCAGTGTGCGTCACACATCGATTAGATAATATTTCTCTTTCTCAGCCCATTCACTGTATCCTCCTGCGTAGTGACGTGCCCTGAAAGACAGAAGCAGAGAGAGTTTTAGTTCAGCGAGCCAAACCCGGCGTGAAGCTCTGAGAGTGTGTGTGAATGCTTTACCTGCTGAATCCCAGACGCAAGGCAGTTTCAAGGGCTTGTAAACTCCTGCGGCCTCTTTGGCAATAAAATACGATGTCGTCGTCGTCTTTTTTGGGGGCCTTCACCTTGAAAAGCTTCTGGAATCGGTCTGGAGAAAGCTGTAATGATTCCTCTAGCTGTTCCACTGGTTGAGGAGGGTAAATGACAACACGAGGGCATGATCAATCACTGCATTTAGGTAGACTTTTATACAGATTGACTTGATGTGTTAAGCGTTAAGGCGCTCACTGAAGGGTCTGCCATTTTACTCACAAGCTCAGGATAAGAAAATGAGCCATTAGTGTTTTATCTCATAAGAAAGGAAAAACATCATGGTGTGCTGTTATAGGGAAATAATCCATGCTGGGGTGGATTATTTTCATCATGAAGTGTTTTATTTCTTTAATACTTCAGCAGTTGCAAATGATTTATTATTAATTAATAATTTTTATGCTTTACATTTACAGTTAAAGTTGTTGGAGCAAGTTGCCTCCTGTTATCACTGATATTATACCAGCTATCAACTGTTGTTCTTCTCACTAGCTTCTCTTATCTCTCTTTTGTAGTTAATAATAAAGAAATGAAATCTTGCTTGTCATGTTTCTAAGGAACCAGACAGAGCAAACAGCTCTTGCGTGAAAACTTTCCTTTGGTGGAAAACCTACTGACGGACACAAAGTGCCCGGGAATCCTTTCCATAAATGTTTAACAAACATCTTTAAATGACTAGCCTTAGATTATGCCTAGCGTTCTCCATGCAAGGTTTTGTGAATTATCTATTAACAAAGAAACATATATAAACATAAAAACATAATACATGTACATAAAACTAACGTTTCTAGAAATGTAATAAATTAAACCATATTAGAAGTATTCTCAAAAAAATTCATCAACACCTTATATTTTATCAAATTTGATTAAATCTGATTTAATGATTCATTATAATGTACAATGCTGTTTATTTAAATGAGACGTGGCTCACGTGGAATATTGACAGAATCTGGGATGCAGCCTGCTTTGAACTCATTAGGGTTTCGGATGTCAAATAGCTGGATGCTGTGATTGGCCACCAACGCCTTCAGCTGCTTGTAGGTCACGACTGAGTCTGAAATTATAAAGCAGACACTGAATTAGTAGTCATTCGGGCTGACCGCAGAAAGAAGGATGGTGTCTCATCTGACCTAAACTGATAGTTAGGCGTTACGCTGCAATCTGCACAAAAGGTGGGGGGGAAAAAAAGCGTACACAATTTCCAGTTGTAAAATGTACGTTAATGTTTGTAGAACTTTGAACATGATAAGACATTAAAAGTATTGCGCTTGGTGCCCTATGAACCTACAGCCATAAGAGATATACTGTTGACTTTTGCTATTAACTGGCAAATTACCAAAAGCCATAAATAAGAGGAGAGACAAACAAAAGTATCCAGGATAAAACTTCAATAAAGAAGCTGGGTACATTTAATATTCTGGCTAAGATCTTTTACATAGATGTATAAAGTATAATAAATATTCTGTAATTAAATTACATAAGCAAATGCATTTGAAATTATTAATTCTTATTACAGGTTTTGATTTGTAAACATATAATATATATTAATGATTAACAACTAGTTTGAAGAAATCTTTTGTTGTAAAAATTGGTGTGTAATTCTGATAGTGTAAAATACATGTAAAATGCCTTTAAGTAGAATTTTAATTCTTTTTTCTTTTTATACAGGACGCTGGATGAATTATTATTAATCCCACATTTCTTTAAATATTGGTGACGCATATTGTGCTTAAAAAGAAGCTTAGCAAAATTTCTTGGGAAACATAAGCGTTTCCGGACTTTCATCAGCTGTGTAAGCGAATGTGAACAAATTTTGGCACCCTAAACAAGCTTTCATATAGTGCTGTGCAAAATAATATATATTTAATATAATGCTATGCACATGCAAATAACTGTAGAGCTGTAGAGCAAGGATGTCTTCAAGAAAAGGTTTCTACATGCAAACAAATTGAAAGAAGATGAAACGTTTAGTTAAAGTTAAAATGCTTAAAATATAGCCTCAGGTGCAATTTGTGCAGTTTTATAAGGAAATTACCTGCTTAGTTTTACTGAACATGCTGCAGAACCAGCCGCAGTTCTTCTGAGGACTTTGCTGCACCTGTTTCTTTTTTCATGCATGCAAAACCCAGAAGCATTTTATTTTTGTTTTTGTTTTTCGCCTGCTTTTTGAAATCGGAAATGTTTTTTTTTTTTTTTGGTACGGCCTTAAAAACGAAGTCATAAAAATAATCATGTAAAACAAACTTTGTGCAAAAAAAAAAACACAGAGTGAATAAGACTTTTGCGCAGTGCTGTATATATGTGTATATAATATATTTTTTATATATAATGTGTAGTCATTATTTCTGATTAGAACGGCCAAATATAACCAATTACAATAATTCAAAACACTTATATGCAAAGCAAGATTTATTTTTGTCTGTCTTTACCCAGATTTGATTTGTCCTCTTTGCTTTGATGGATGCATGATGTCCTCAGTCCAGCTCTGAGTCCCACACAGTGAGCAGGTCTAAACGCAGACAGGGACACAACAACACGCCGTAAACACGGGTACACCGTCATTGTTACTGGAAAATCGAGATCTCACTTCTGACCACAGTCTTGTAAATTGCACAGTTAAGTAAGAATGTGTGTGTGTTAGTCAGAGCTGGCGATCGCAAAGCCACACCCACTTTCTTCTAATACTGTAGATTACTGCACTATATCTCTGATGTGCCAGGACGCATGCCCATGACAGAGAGAGACTGCACATAAATAGATGATCATATTATTTTCAGAATATATCTCTGGCACACAAAGCGCTAACCAACTTTCACCGATGGAAATAAGTATGAATTTCCACATATAAAGCATGCAGAATTACAATTAATCTTATTTGGAAAATAAAGTAATTTCTAAGCTATTTATAATTCAGCCTGATTTAGGCTATAGAGAAAATGACTCATTCGTTCATTTATCTTTTATAACGCTTATAAAAGATACAGTGTTCAGCGTACAGGGTTGCGGAGGGCTTGTAGCTTCTCCCATGGCACTTAGGGCACGAGGCAGGGCACGAAGCAGGGCACACCCTGGACACGGTACCAATCCATCGCAGGGCACACATACACAAAACAGGCAATTTTGGAACACCAGTTAACTTAATCTGCATGTGTTTAGACTGTAGGCAGAAACCAGAGTACCCGGAGGAAACCAACCAAGCACCGGGAGAGCATGCAAACTCCACGCACGAGACGCAAGATAGGAATCAAACCCTCGACCCTGTAGATGCGAAGCCACAGTGCTAACCACTACGCTGCCTCATTCGTTAATTGAGTTATTGATTCATGCATTTATTCATCTTCTGTAAGGATTGTTATGAAATCACATACACATTGGGCATGAAACAGGCATACACCCTAAATAGGATGCAAGTCTATCGAGGAGCACTATGCACATCCACATTCACACATTAATTCACACATATCCATAAACATCTTCTGGCATGATTTTGGCAGGTGGGAGGAACTGTAAGAAAATTTACACAGAAACCATGTGACACAGAGACCTGCTTCAGAGCTTCAGGTTCCTGGGGGTGATCCTGATCATGGGTTACTTTCTGAGCACAGTTTTAGTGCATTTTCTCCCTGTCACTTTCCTTCACTCTTCTCACCTCACGGGTGGCCTGCCGGGAAACTAACTATGATAAATTGTCTCTGGTTTAAATCAGTATGTCTCATTACATGTCATTCTTTCTCTGAGGCGACTTAGTGGTTAGCACAGTCGCCTGGCACCTCCTGGGCCCGGGTTCGATTCCCGCCTTGGATCTGTGTGCATGGAGTTTGCATGTTCTCCCTACATTTGGTGGGTTTCCTCTGGGTGCTCCGGTTTCCTCCCACAGTCCAAAGACATGCAGATTAAGCTAATTGGCATTCCCAAATTGGAATGCCAATTAGCCATTTAGGGTGAATGCGTGTGCCCTGCAATGGATTGGCATCCTGAAGTGAAGTGTACCCCGCCTTGTGCCCTAGGTCTCCTGGGATAGGCTCCAGGCCCCCCGTGACCCTTTACAGGATAAAGGATTATAAACGATGAGTGAGTGAATGGGTGAGTGTTTCTCTGAGCTGTAGTTTTCCATGCTTCTGGCTTCTGCCACTCTGAACCACAACCCATAAGTTCTTCCGTGGTATGCAAACTAGGCCTTTTAATTAAAGCAAACTACATCTGAATAGCACTGTATAGAACTCCTGTTAAATTTAGAGATATACAGATGTAGTGTAAAATTTTTTTTTGCAGCAAACGATTTCATTCTAATCAATTATAATGCAATGCATATAAAAATACCACGTTTAATAGTTTGTTAAAGAATGCGCATGCGCTGACAGAACGCCTGCCTTCGGCTTCACGCATGCGCAGTAGCAGAATACCGGCGGATTCTTCAGATCAGTGGCCCGAACGACGAGGGGATTATCCGAGACCGTTTTTTAACAGGTCAGTGTTTAAACAATCACTCCTATTCAACTGATTATTTATTTACATTTCTTCAGTGCGAAATATGGCTCAGGATGTTGCTGAAAATCACCCCGAAGACACGATAAACAAGCCGAAGTAGAGATAGCCCTTGTCCGCTAGCGACGCCAGTGAGGCGGTTATTTTTTTCCCTACTCATTTTCAATATGTCCCGCCTCCAGGTTAAGGATTGGGCAATCATGGTCCATTTGCTGCCGTACGATTGGTTTGTAAATACATACGTATAGGTTGTCACATCGGTAAGCCAATCGTAGCAGAGTAGGCGGCGTTGACGGAATGCAGGTAGGAAAAAATATTCTCGACGACATTGCGGCTAGCTTGCTATCTTTTGGGGATTTTTTTATTTGGTTGACACCTCTACTTTGTGACTTTAGGGTAGGGTACAATATTGCTTAGAGGTAATAATAATAATAATTAAACACCATATAGCAGTGTAGAGATTTGGTATAGTAGTTAGGGGCTGTTTGTTTAAGTGTCCAGCTGTAGAGCTAATGTTAGTGACACAGGAAAATAAAATATATTATTATTATTAACTTAAATCTAATGTAATTTGGCGATATTACAGTATCAAAGTGAAAGCTGTTAGCTTAGCGTTTTATAAAATGTGTGTTTATGCAGTGTACATGCTGTACAGAGGGGCTCGTGCGCATGTCTGCATCATTCCTGTAATATTGTTTCATATTATAGATCATCATGGCCTTGGTTTCTTCATTAATGCATCACATCTTGTGTGTTGAACTAACTCTGAGTGCATCCTGGCATCAGTTACAGGCATGATGATGTTACCCATGATCTTTTCACACCAGTCCTTATGTAAACACTACATATACTCATTATAAGCATCCTTTGGATTATGTTAGAGGAAACCGACACAGGAACTCCATCTGGGGTTAAACCTGGAATTCTGGAGACTGATATGACCTCGTAGAAAGCGAAGACGATGATGTCAGGTGTATTAAACCTAGTATTAAAGGCCTTGGGCGGGTTAGTGGTTAGCACTGTCACCTTGCACCTCCAGTATCCGGGTTCCATTCCTGTCTCAGATCTGTGTGCATGGTGTTTACATGCTCAAAAACACATGCTTGGTGGATTTCCTCGGGGTACTCCAGTTTTCTCCCACAGACCAAAGATGTGCATATCAGGCTAAGTGAGCATGTGTGTGCCCTGTGATGGATTGGCACCCCGTCCAGGGTGTACCCCGTCTCTTGCCAGACTCCAGGCCCACTACAACCCTGTATATGGAATAAAGTGATATAGACAGTGAGTGATTGAGTTCAGGGCTGGTTTTGCTTTATCAAATACAAAGGAAAAACAGCAGCGTTTTGGTTTCACCTTCCATTTGGGATGATGATGATGAAAGTAGCTGTTTTCCCTTTTATCTAACTATCAAGGGTGGTGTTTTTCTTTTATATGGTGCCAATTCAAATTAAGATCAGAATGAACAGTTTTCCAAAAAACATACAAAAAAACAAACAAAAATCCTTCCACCCCGCATGCAGTACAGTACCAGTCAAAAGTTTGGACACGCGTTCTAATTCTTCTAATGGTCGTTCCTGATTTTTATTTCTTTCTGCACTGTAAAAAAATGCTAAAGGCTTACAAAATATGCAATAAACTCCTTTGAACAGTTGATATTGAGATGTATCTGCTACTTCTGGTGATTTTTGAGGCTGGTGACTCTGCAGCAGAGGTACGTTTTGGTCTTGCTTTCCTGGGAAGGTCTTCATGAGAGACAGTTTCATTATGGTGCACGGTACAAATCAATTGTGCCTAATATGAAAACGCCCTTAGTTTTCAAGACAAAACCTTTGTAAAATAGGCTTTTTAAATTAAAAATCAGCTGGTTACTAAACTGCAATTTCCCACAGGATTAATAAAGATTTATTTAATTTTATCCTAAACCAATAGTAACTCCATGTTATGCATCATCAAAAATATTGTGTAATGCCACATATATCATGATATATTTGGTCACCTCACATACCTCTTTCTTAAAATGTCTCAACAGCCATCAATTTACTTATTTATTCAGAAGAAAAGTCACATATTACAAGAGCTGGACTGAAAGAAATGCAAAAGTGAGCAAGACTTGATTTTATTATTATTTTTTTAACTGATATTGATGAACCCAGCATTCGAACCCTCTTTGAAAACACTCTTTGTCACAGCCGATGGTCTCCCGCTGCGCTACAGAATGTTCATGGGGATGACACCATTAACAAGAGCAAACAGACAGAGGAGGAAGTTTAAAGACAAACGATGCAGTGCGAGACCATCAACTGCATCAAATGCAAGTTTCAAAGAATATTCGAGAGTTGCGTTCAGAGACGGTACTTTTGTATAGAGCAAGAGTTACTCTACCAGCATGCGTAATGTGAAAAATATGTCGATTAATAAAAAAATAATAATAACGGAAAAAAAATTAGCGCCCACTATTGCATTACTTTTGGTACAGCCTTCGCACTTTTTATCCTTTAGCTCCATTTAATGATATGGACCATCTGTGTGTCAAGTGAGTTCCTGTTATCGCTCATGTTTACTAGGCGTCATTTCCTCAGCAGCTTCTCTCTTGTTTCTCTCTCTTGTTTTGAGATTAATAGACAAAAAGAAAGCTGCAAATTCTTCATCCTGTTATGGAACACTGACACTGGAGACTGCTTCCACACGTTATAATAAATAAGCATTTTGTGTGTGTGTCTTCTTGAAGTCTACACCATGAGTCAAGGAAAGGACAATGCACGACTCCGGAGCTACAAGAACAAATCGCTTAACACAGATGAGATGAGGAGGAGGAGGGAGGAGGAAGGCCTGCAGCTACGCAAACAGAAGAAAGATGAACAGGTGAAATGATGGGTACCACAGTTGCTCATAATTGTTCTGGGGAATTTCCTCAAACCATTTGGCTAATAGTTTAAGGCTGTAAGTCACATGGTGGTGTGCTAGTGGGCGAGAATGCAGCGCCGCGACATGGACAGCATGGTCGATACGGTGGCTTATGTGTAAAGTCTAAAAGCTTTAAACTGTCCCTGTGGCTTTACAGCTGTTCAAACGGAGGAATGTGGCCACAGTGGGGGAAGACAGCGCACTGGAGGATGATGGGATGTCCGACAGCGGATACCTGGAATCCCAGGCCAATAACATGGAACAAATCACGGTAAGAGAGAAACCTGTCGAGTTATCTTACATTTCTTCTGGATACATGCGAACTGCACTTACACCACGTTTACAGCATAACACAAGTTACTGTTTCTCTTTCGTATCATGCTTAGCTATAGTGATTAAATAACACGGATCCAAGTGATAATCAGTCCGTCATACAAATAAAGAGCGGTACAATCGTACTATCAGTGCCCCTAAGATAACCGGAACATTTGTTTGATATTCTCAGTCATTTAAGTGTGATGAATATGCAAAAAAAATACAAAATCAGGAAGGAGGCAAACACGCAAACACTTTTTCACAGCACTGTACTTGTTCATTTTCTGCCTCGTAGTACCTTATTATACTATGTTAGCTGCGACTTTGGCACTCAAGTCAACCAAAAAAAGATGGGACTGTGCTGCAGATGAGAGCAGTGTGTTCAGATGTTGCTCTTTATCCGTCAGGGTGGTGTTATATCTGTGGACATGACCCAGTTGATCTTCTCCAGCTCTCCAGAACAGCAGCTAATGGGAACACAACGTTTCAGGAAGCTTTTGTCTAAAGGTTAGAGCACAAACACACACACACAAACACACAGTTTTTAATGCAGGTAATGAACACTAAGCTTAACATCATTAATTAAAAGAAGTTTTTAAAAATGTTTTATATAAGACGTCAGATGTCCTGACAAGCTACAAAATGTCCAAAATATATGCCCACACACACTCCTACTAGTGTATGTTTATATAGTGAGTTGTGTCTGTCCCTTGATTAGAGCCCAACCCCCCTATTGATGAAGTCATTGCCACACCCGGTGTAGTGGAGCGCTTTGTGGAGTTCCTGAAGAGGAAGGAGAACTGCACACTACAGGTGAAACAAAACCTTCTTACACACCCACACACGCCCACACACACCCACACACACATGGAAATGTTACTGAGCCATTCATATTAGCAAGTGATGAGTTGGATTGAAACAAATGCTTACACATCTACACAGCTTTGCTCCTTGTCACTGCTGCCAGAGTGAACATTCACGTGTAGTTTGCAGAGATGAATGTAGAATCAAACTGATGATACAAAAAAAAAAACACACACAGATCACACCACCACAGTCCTCAGATGCTAAACAGCCAGGAAGCCATTCTCAGCTCTCAGGGCCAGTTACTTACTTACTCCAGATGGAATGCTCACGCTGGTGATAAGCTCATGCTGCAGGAATGCATACGAGTGTGTTCTGCTGTTCCTGAAAAGTACAGCAGCAAAAGGTCATGGCATGGAAGCAACGATGTCATATCTCCACAGTTCGAAGCGGCGTGGGTCCTGACAAACATCGCATCCGGGACGTCTCACCAGACGCGCGTGGTGATCCAGGCTGGCGCCGTGCCCATCTTCATAGAAATGCTCAGCTCGGATTTTGAGGACGTCCAAGAACAGGTACAGCAGCCACCCATGATCCAGGTCATCTCGGGGTTAGCTTATATATAAGTTCAGTGTACATATTCAGCGATATAAATAGTAATTGTAGAAAGGTGTGTGTGGACCTATTCATAAATGATCAAACAGTAAAGGGGTGTCTTAGTTTATGCCTAAATCTAGTAACTAGATTCATCAGTTTCCTCATTCTATTTGTTATATAAAAATGCAGTCATATTCCCACTAGCAGGTTTCCTAAAAAAAATAAATAAATCAGGTAACCATAGTAACCACGGACCATTTTTATTAATCAACCTTTTTCATTCTTTGCTTTCAGACTGTAAGGATGTTTCTAGACTGGCTTTATTAGTTATCACTTTATCCTGGTCTTCGATGTAGCGGATTCAGGGTTTGTCCTGGGAACACTGGGCGCAAACACAGATATTTATTGTATTACCAGAATGTTTTTCTTTTTTTGGGGACACACACACACACACACACACACACACACACACCAGAGAACAACCACAGAGAGTTCACGAACACGCACACGTGGAGAAGACGGACCTCTGAACCGGGATCGGTCACCCTTGAGATGTGTTTCATACGGCATGTTTCCAGACATCTTTGGCCAATGATCTCAATGATTAGACACTTGCTTAGATTCGCAGAGGAATCTTGAATACGCATTTGAATTTGCTGTATTACAGAAATAAATAAGACTGTGCGTGTCTGTGTTTCTATCTGTTTCATTGTACGTCTGTCTGTCTCGTTTCCTCATGGCCTCGTGTTTCTGTGCAGGCGGTGTGGGCGTTGGGGAACATTGCAGGAGACAGCACAGAGTGCAGAGACTATGTGTTGGATTGCAACATCCTTCCCTCACTTATACAGTAGGTTTCTTTCCAAAATGAACTAATTTAATAATAATAATTATAATAATGCAATTTATTTATATTGGCGCCTTTCTAGTCACCTGAGGTCACCGTGCAAAATTCAAGCAAGAAATTAATAATATCAAGTAATAAATACACTAAAACAGTATGGCATAAAAAAGTTTAACAAAGCATTACCTAAAAATAAAGTCATAGAAATATTTGAGTGCAGCTTTGTATCACGTGGGATAAACGCTCCTGTGTAAATGGGTCTTAAGACGTGATTTGTATGTGGTCGGAGAGTCTATATTACAGATGTTTTGAGGAGCAGTGCGGTTAGAGGCTCTAGAGCACATGGTGGTCAAGAGGGCAGAGTGTGTAAAGAGGAGTCTTGATGAGGAAGAGTGTGAGAGGAGGTGTGAGACTGTACGAGCTCTGACGGATAAGGAGGATTAAGATTATGAAAGATTATTTGATAGAGAGCCAGTGGATTTGTTGAAGGGTGGAGGTGATTTGACGCATAATGGGTATTTGAGTTACGATCCACGCAGGGTAAGCTGAAGTTAATGGAGGAGTTTGTGTGGAAGACCTGTTTAAAGTAATCAATGCAGGTTGATTATTGATAATTTACCTCACTGTCCTGAGTTAAGCTCACTTTTACGCGTACTTATAACAATATTACGCACTGTATTCTGTATAGAAAGTCTCAACACTGTTCTTCTTCTTTTTTTTCTTTGTGCCCTGTTGACAGGCTCTTGACCAAACAGAATCGCTTGACTATGATGAGAAATGCAGTGTGGGCTCTGTCTAACCTGTGCAGAGGCAAGAACCCACCTCCAGATTTCAGCAAGGTAAGAGCTGCTCATGACACAGAGATTTCGTGCATTTCGGATTCGTAGCGTAGCTTTCCAGTGTTAAATAAGCATTATGAAAAAATAACAATGGGTGTGTAATCTTGGTTGTGTTTACTTAAGATTAAACGTTAAACGTGTGTTTGCTTTGAACAGATTGAATGAAAAACGTGTGTTTGCTGTGTGTGTAGGTGTCACCGTGCCTCAGCGTGCTCTCCTGGCTGCTGTTCGTGAACGATACAGACATCCTGGCAGACGCATGCTGGGCGCTCTCCTACCTGTCAGACGGACCTAACGAAAAGATCCAAGCCGTTATAGACTCGGGCGTGTGTCGCAGACTGGTGGAGCTGCTGCTGTAAGATATTACACACAAAGTTAGAATGTGGTGGAAGGGTATCAACACGCATTCGATGGATGTCTAATGATGGCTGGGCATTAATTAGCTAACTTATGATATAGCGATATTTTTTTTAAATACAACATTATGATCTCATAAAGCGTGAGAGGATGTTAGGTTTGTGCCAGTATTTAATTAGCATACCCAGTGTTTCCAACACATAGTGTATACTTGGGCAGGCTGCCAAAGTATATTTGCCCACCCTTTTTAAAAAAAACCTGTCTGGGAGAACAATATCATCCGTGATCGATTAACTAGTAGCGCAGATTTCGCTTCTGTACCTACACGCAAGGTACATGGAAGTCCTGCCGGTGTGTAGACAGAGTTAAAGTTATTATTACTTTTTACACACGTGAATTTTACCGCAGCAAAATAATTTGCTGTGCAATAATTTGATATGCAACAATAAAACATAGAAATCACATTTTTAAGGACTCTGTGACAAACAGTGCACCAGAGTGTTTAGTTTTTTTTGTTTTGTTTTTCCACTTCATCTTACTCTTTACATACGGGTAGATGGAGTGGAGGGTTTGTAGATCTCTGAAATGTGAAATTAATAGAATATCAAAAAAATTGTTCCTATGTATTTGTTAGTTGTTGTATGTAGGAGAGCACTTTTCTGCTGGCAGGTAAATTACACTTGATACCACATTAATGCATTTTACATTGTATTTATAATATTTTATGCCTCATATTTTATGATCCATTGATTCAAAAATAATAAAAATGCCTAATTCAGACTAGCAAATTATAAAGCAGTAAATTATATTTATATTTTCTTCATTTATTAAGTGATAAATAATATTTAGAAGGATTTATCTTTTCAATTTCAGTATATATAGCGATTATAAGATCTTATTTATCTTATTGGCTGTTTGTCCAATTACATTTCCAGCCCAGTGATTGATCGTTGCTGTTCTTTTTTTTATTATTTTTTTTTATTTTGTATGTGTGTGTAGACATTCAGATTACAAGGTTGTTTCTCCTGCTCTTCGGGCTGTGGGGAACATTGTCACAGGAGATGATGTCCAGACACAGGTAATAACCAAAATGATGCTTTTATGTCCTGTCTGGTCTCTTAAGAGCTTTTTATATTGTTCTAGAGCTTCACCTTCAGTTTGTCATTTAAAAGGACATTTCTGATTTTTTTTTGTATCTGAACAGGTGATCCTGAACTGCTCTGCTCTTCAGAGTCTCCTTCACCTGCTCTGTAGCCCCAAGGAATCGATTAAGAAAGAAGCCTGTTGGACAATCTCCAATATTACTGCCGGTAACCGGGCACAGATACAGGTAGGTCTCTGTCAGGGTCGATACAGTCTGCAGTTATTATGTGTGTGCTTGATTAAAAGTTTCTCCCCCTTTCTTTTTCTCTAGATGGTGATAGACGCAGGTCTGCTTCCTCCTCTTATCAATATCCTTCAGGTGGCCGAGTTCCGGACGAGGAAGGAGGCGGCGTGGGCGATCACTAATGCCACCTCTGGGGGCTCTGCTGAGCAGATCAGGTCATAGGCATTAACTATGCATAAAATGATAAATGAGTTGCCTATATGTCACTGTTTAATTTCAGTTTCTCACTCCAGTGTTTTAAGATTCCTAATAGAACTAAGATAAGAGTTAACAGTGTAATATTGACAAGTCACTTGTGCGGCTTGTAGTCATCGACTATAAAAAGAACTGGACAAACCCTCCGTGACGCACCATGGTGGTTAATTCTATATTTATATGCTAAGACATTTGTTTGAACATTACAAATTGTCCCATGACAACTTCTACATTTCTTGTTGTAAGTTAAACTACAACAAATCCAGTTAGCTAAAGCAACGCATAGCAGACAGTCACTCAAATCAGGTACCTCCCCAATTATGCATAAATTGATGGCTTAATTTAATTTTAAACTGATATGTTACATAACATTCACCCCCCTACAGTTGTCATGCATGAGAAATCTGGCTTATGAATCGTACCAGGCTGTAAACATGTTTATTTCTAATATAAAGTTGGACATTTAACATGGGCCTCTATGGGGATCTGATTCACTTTTGAAGCCTCTAGTGGTCATCTGAGGAACTACACGTTTTGGCACTTCCGCGTTGTAGTGACCACTGCTGCCACTTGGGGGCGGAAAATCCACTATCTAATTTATGCCACATTTATTTTCCATGTATTTTGTACTTTGTTTATTGCGGCTTTCTTTTAGAAAAACAAAATGATAGAAAACAAATATTCTGTTGCTTTGCTGCTTTCTATAGTATATGAGCACCTGCCAAAGATTCAAGACTGAACCACATTGGTTTGTAGGTCATTACATACACTCAGTGTATACATGACCTGTCAGTGAACAGCCTGGAATACCTAACTGTAAGATAAATAAAAAAAATACACACACACACTATTCCATAAGTGATCAACTATATCCCACTTAGACCTCACAAAATGTCTGGTAGATAAAGAAAAGAGAGAAGAGAGTAAAGGGGTGGTGGTGATGCAACTGTATGCCAACCGCGGTAAAACAAGATGAAGATCCCAGCAAAAATTCAGCACGGGAAAAACACACCATTGACCCCTTGCACAAGTAGAACCCTGTAATAGGAACGATATTGGATGCCCAATTTAATCCATCAGTCTGTCACAGAACTATAATAATGAATAGGACTTTGTTAAAACTTCTATTCATTTCAAACAGGCATCTGGTGGAGCTGGGTTGCATCAAGCCTCTCTGTGACCTTCTGACCCTGATGGACTCCAAGATCGTGCAGGTGGCGCTGAACGGCCTGGAGAACATCCTCAGACTGGGAGAACTGGAGGCCAAGCGAGGAGGAGGAGGAATCAACCCGTACTGCGCCCTCATTGAGGAAGCCTACGGTAACGTAACAAATTCAGTCTGCTGTTTGGTAAAAACATACCTAATCTTCTCAAAAAGGATTCCGGTGTTGGGTTTTGAGGCCTCAAATCGTCTCCTTTTTTTCCCTCAGGTCTGGATAAGCTGGAGTTCCTGCAGGGCCACGAGAACCAGGAGATCTACCAGAAGGCGTTCGACCTGATCGAGCGCTACTTCAGCCCCGAGGACGAGGATCGGGCCCTGGCCCCCGCCGTCGACCTGCAGCAGCAGCAGTTCCTCTTCCAGCAGTGCGAAGCTCCCATGGAGGGCTTCCAGCTCTGAGCACCAGAATAGGCACGGCGGAGAGAGTTATTAATATCTATCATGATTACAAAGAGTGTGACATTGCAAGAGCCTGTGTTGCTGGTCGACTTCCTTAACCTTTCCCTTTACTGCTCCCTCCACACCTGCTGTCTGTCACTGGTTTTGAAGAACGGCTTCAGGAAAACAGAAGCGGATCGATTAACGACAAAACGACCACCAGAGCAGCTCCGAAACTCTTGAAAGACTCCCATCATTTGCTCATCTTGCATTAATTCTCATGTTACGGAACCGTAAAAAAAAAAAAGATCCCCGTCCAATGTAAACAAGCATCAAGAGTAAACGCTGCATCCAGATGAGTCAGTTAGAAGCTGGGGGATTGACCGCTTGTACGTGTGACCTCACTGCAATACGGACGTCTTGGGACGGACGGCCTGTACGCCATCCTTTTTTTTTTTCATTTGTTCACAAACACTGGACTGACCATGTGACTGTGGGAGCGCCTTGAAGTGCGCGTACAAATGTAAAAATAAAACAAAAAAAGAAATAAGAAGAATAAAATAAAAACAGAGAGGCATGACTGGGACAGTCTGCCCCGAGGACTGAAAAGACTTCAGCACTTTTAGTTTTCTCTACTCATTAGACCCGGACTGCGTACAAGAAGTTCAGAGACAGGAGTCCAGACTGTGTGTGACTGACTGTGTGCCACTTAAGTAAATATTTTTTTTTTCAATTCTCATGCATTCCTACAGGCTCCTATCCTAACAATTACATGTTTGCACCTTTTGGGAGTTCGGATCTCCCTGCGCACTGAGACAAAGGCAAACCTTTTTTTTTTTTTTTTTTACCCCCCCTGCTTGATCCTGTGCGCCAGACTCTTCGGACTCTTCATACTTACGATTATCATCCTTTATCATCGTCAGCAGCACTTTATGTTCAGGATGCAAATCCTTTGGGTTTGAATAGAAATAATTTTTCTTTCCATGCAGTACCTGGCTCTCCGCTCCTCAGGAAATGAGACGAGAAAAAAAAAAAGGCGTGCGCTCGGGGCACGCCCCAGATGGCGGGACGTTCTCTTTTACAGAACTAAACCACACTAAATATCGGAGTGAAATCTCATAGCTGATGAGCTTTGCCCTTCTGAAGCTTCCTCCACTACTTGGACTCCTGAAGACATTAAATGAGATGAAATCTTAGCTTCCCGGTGTGTGTGCCGTGTGCACGCACGCACGCACACACACACACACACACACACACACACACTTTAACATGACTGGTATTGCTGATTACAGACCCGTGTTCAGATGACCCATTATAAAAACATCTACACATTAACTACACGAGGAAAAAAAAACAAAACTTTACGTCGCATTTTGGGGTGGAACCCGTTAGTACCGATTGTGCCATAATCCTGATTTAAAATTAACAAAGATTTACAACCCAGCAGCAATTTAAATAAGGTGCAACCATGCAGGAATGAATTTCAATCAAGCTTGAAGCATACTGGTGATTTTTATTTTATTTTATTTTAGTTTGCGCAAAAGCTACAAGATTGTTTACTAGTTTTTGTTTGTTTTGAATCTTAATGTTGGATTCTCCCAGAGAGAGAGAGAGATGACCAGCTCTTCATTTTCAATACTGCTGTCGTATGGAGATTGTGTAACTGTTCTCTGTTAAGCCATTTACATAAATGCTGAGGATTTCATGAGTTCCTCTGGCCATGCTCTTTTCCATTCTTTGGTTCTGGACGGTGAATAACATGATACATATTTTCACAATAATTTGTTGCGAATCAGAATGAAGATGTTTATATACACCGTGACATTATGACCACTGACAAGTGAAGTGAATAACATTGATTATCACAGTACAATGGCATCTGGAAGTGGGTGAGAGATATTAGGCAGCATGTGATCATTTTATTTTTGAAATTGATGTTTGACAGGCAAATTGTGATGTCTAAACGACTGGGTCAGAGCAACACCAAAACTGCAGGTCGTGTTCCCAGTTTGCAGATACCACAGCACACCTGCAGAGGTCTAGTTTGGACAGTACAGTAGGCATCCAACTCCTTATTTTAGATTTTAGAGCAGAATGATACTGGATACTAATGTTTCTTCAAATTAAAGTGTATTTAAGGATTTTGTTGAGAATGATGTAGTTTATGATTTTCACCTGATGTGCGTTCCAGGTCCAGAAAAGTGAGGATTAATGACTGCAGTAGATCTTATGATGAGGCCTCCATTTTGATTCTAAAGCTGCACTGCAGCTCAGTCAGGGCTTTATTCAGGGTGACACTTTTAAACATTAAATGAAAGCAAACAAAGAAAAAAAAAAGTGAAAATGTGAGTAACTTTATAATTACAAGTACAGTGCTGTGAAAAAAATATTTTGGCCACCATTCTTGATTTTTCACATCACTGTGGGGAAATTTTGGCCCGCTCTACCTTGCAGAATTGTTTTAATTCATCTATGTTGGAGTGTTTTCAAGTATGGAAAAGTTCACCACTCAATTACTTTTTCACATAAGGCCAGACAGGCATTGGACTGGGAAGCACATAGGTCTATAATGTGCCCTCATGCCCAATCTAGTACTAAACCAGTGGTTCAGCCCACGTTATAGCAGTTCTCAGTGTCAGAGCCGTGTGTTTTTTCCAACATGGTCACATTAGAAGTCTCAGTTCAGACTCGCACCCTCAGCTTGGTCATTCATTCAAAGGATGAAGCTTCAATAATTTCACTTTTGCAACGATGTGAAGAAAACAGCGAGAAAAATGACACTGAAACTGATGTAAAGTGAGTCTCATTTAATATATAGCTTTTTCTTTAAACACACAACTCGATATAATTACTAAAAACATGTACAAAAATCAAGCAGATGATCAAAAGGTTCTAATTTCTTTGACACTGCAGGGATGTGACTACTACCATCTGGTTATTTCAAGAAACATGATGTCTGAATCGTGAACTTAGAAGTAACAGAATTTTAGTGCTCCTGTTTGAGAATAAATCTCATTAGTGCATTTTCTTCTCATTCAGAGCTGCCTCCACTTCTAGGTCCTTATGTGCCTCTTCTCTCAATCGAGCCTTTCTCTCCATGTTCCTGGTGGTCAGGCTGTCATGGCGACCTACAGCCTGCAGGAACATATATTTTTGTTGTTTTGGTCAGTGACTAATAGAAATGTTAATAGTATGTTGGTTTATAACAACTACACATTCACTGGTGACGCTACAAATTAAGGAGACAAGACGAGTGAAACATATTATTAGGTAATATCTGCTTATTGTCTACTTTTAAAGCGTCCTGTATGCAGGTGTACCTAATAAAGAGGCTTATCTGTATAGTGCATTATAGGGAGAGATATAGTTGTAAGCTCAACCTACCCGTTTTCCCAGGACGATCATCCAGACGCAGCCTGCAAGAGTCAGGAAGATCATGGCATAGCAGGCCTTCACACGCACTCGGTTCCTGGCTGCGTCAATCATCTCAAATCTGGAAGTCAATAAGTTACATGGACTGTTTATAAGCTGTACATTTTGGAGGAAAACTCGTTACAAATGTGTCTACCGTACATTCACCCAATTGATTCTTTAACCCATGATTGATTATTCTGTGTGTAAAGGAATGATGAATCATTGAGGGCTGTTTCAATTTGAAAATATGGTGGCTTTCAGGAACTGGAAGCCCCGCCCAATTCACTTTGATTGACAAACACAAACAACAACAACTCTATCACTATGACTGACGGGTACAGAAACCAATCTATGTCTGTGCCTCCCAGACACAGGCCACACCTCCTTCATTGTACAATGCAAAAGCAGCGAGGATATTTAGAAACGTTAATATTTTTAATCTCTTTGATGTCTAGGAAAACAGTCTGTTCCATAGTTGTTTGGAAAGCGCAAGAGAAAGTGCATTTCATGTTTCAAGAGGTTAAAATTAAGCACTGAATATTTGAAGTATAGACTTTGAAATACCAATTCCCCTCCATTTTCACAGACTCAAAGTAATCAGACAATCAAACAGTTATAAATATTGTTATTATTATTTGTACTACAATTCTTTCTTAGAAATCATTCTTGAGTGCAAATCCTTTCCTGTCAATCACAGCCTGAAGTCTGGAACCTGTGAACATCACCAAATGCTGTTTCCTGCCTTAAGCCTTGCCAGGACTTTGCTGCACAAACTTGTTCAGTTTTGTCTTTGGCAAATGATGAAAAGCAGCTAAATTTAGTTGAGGTCAGGTCAAAGACTCGAGCTCTTTAAAAACATTCCATTGTTTTGCCTTAATTTGCTTTTTTTTTGTGGTGCATTTTTGAGTCACTATCTACCTCTAGTGTATCAATTCTGCAGCATTTGCTGAATCAGAAATTCTAGCTTCGATACACATTAGAATTCAAGGAAGTCGTCTGAAGTCCAGACCATCAGGCAAAGTCCAGACCATCAGGCATACTCCCACCTCCTCCAGAGTGTTCTTGACTTGGCAGGATGTTGTGAATGGGGTTTTTCTTCACCAAGGAAAGAATTTATTTGTCTGTCATGGTTTTCCAGCACCTCTTTGTGCAAATTCAATACTTGCAATCAACTCCAGACATATAATCTCTTTAATCTATCACTAATAACTCAGAAACAGGGTACAAGTGGCAATAAGTCTACTGATCAGTCAGTTGGCAAGCACTTTGTAAAAACGTGCTGTAATTCCTAAACAGTTAATGCATTATTTTTTTTCCTACACTTCAATGACACTTTTGACATCTTAAATCCACTTTGTGTTGGTGTCCAGAGGCAATCCCCCCCCCCCCAAACAGGAAAACAGGAGCTGTCCGAATACTTATGGACAGGACTTTATGCAAACATGATGTCTCCAGCTCTCCATATGAGCTCCATCTGTTCTTTGATCTCCTCCCAGATAGCATGAATTACACCAATTATGTTTACACAACGAGGACACATGAAGTCATGTGACATGAACACTTTTTATCTGATTATGTAACAGGAAGTGACCACTTACGACACAAACTGTGGGATCTGCTCCTTGGATTTGAAGCGTCCGGACCACACGAGCATCCTCTTGTCCATCTCGGAGGGACTGTAGCCGGGCATTTTGAACCCTGCTCTTTCTAATGTAAAAAAATAAAGAAATAAAATAAATACTACTACTACTACTAATAATAATAAAATAAGGATAAGTCAGTCAAAGAGTGGCCATTGGTGGAATAAATCTATTGACAAGCCGTCGTGTTATAACCAACCAATAAAGTTATTAGTTATTAACTACTAGTCACTTATTTGTGAAATAATATTTCAAATTAAATTGAAAAATAGACTGTTGTATTATAAATATACCGCTTAAAAATTCATAAATAGTCCTTCGTATGCATCGTTCATGTCAAACCGGGACTATAGCCTAGTGTTCCCTTCATTACTTATTTATGCAGTATCCTGTACATGACACTAGTTAATCTCCTTAACCTTGTGTTGGCACGCAAGGCTCCTGTGGTTTACTGCAGAACTTCCTCCAGCCGGATGAGTTGGGGGCAGATCTACGCTGCACCTGCCCTGGAGGTAAAACATAATAAAAACAGATGATCATCATGACAAGACATGTCAGGGTTCTGGTGTCAGAATGACACAGCACTAATGTGCAAAGGTATGGGCAGGTTTACACCTTGTGACGTCATTAAATAGGAAGAGGAGACTGCACTGCTGGTTTGGGACTCTGCATCAATCAATTATTATAGGAACTAAAGAACACATGTTTAACAAGGAGTAAGATAAATAAAGTGAGCCTGATGGAGTGTGTATAGAATTTGAAATAAAATGTCAACTTTCCATAAACAATGTAAAAAAATACAGGTTACTATACATAAACAAACAATCATGTGTTTTACAGTCCACAAAAGTTTATTAGCTATTATTTTTTACATTTTAGACGTGTCGTATTTTGTCAGAAGGAACAAGATGTTCTCTAAACACACACAAACACACACACACTGGCGTTACTCACCTACAAAAGCACTGAAAGCAGCACGAGATCTGCTGACTGCGTTGAGGATCATGTCTTTATGTTAAATCTTGATGCACAACGACTTTAAGTAAAGATCCTGTATCCAGTAGTTTCCTAACCATTAAACACACACTGCACACTGCGGTCTCTGTACTGAAGTCTGGCCCGCTGGTTGTGTCGGTAAATGTGTGCGTCTTGGTCTGTGCTGCCTTCACTGCTCCCGCGAATCTGCGTCATGATGTGTTTTCCTTGAAATTGTGTATTTTTTCTTGATATAATGTGTTCAATTATTCTACCTATAATTATAACAGATACTAGTGTTATCCTACGTACACAAGTGTACACAACATTATTGTGCATTATTGCACTGATATCACTCCTTTTGCCTGTTCGATATGTAAATGCTGAAAGTTGGATTTTCTGTTTATGAACATTAATCACAAGACTAATTTAATAAAACTGTTTGT
Organism: Clariallabes teugelsi; assembly: GCA_030014215.1. Classification (NCBI taxonomy): domain Eukaryota; kingdom Metazoa; phylum Chordata; class Actinopteri; order Siluriformes; family Clariidae; genus Clariallabes; species Clariallabes teugelsi. The sequence goes on along the minus strand of JAQMYG010000019.1, from coordinate 18,755,702 downwards.
ATCAAGCGTAACGGACATTATTTGGGTTTGTTTTCCGTCTGACATTTAATTATAATCAAATAAATTAATGCCCAGTCATTATGACGTCATAGCGAATGGTCCGCTTGTTCTTCTTAGGATTTCTTTAGTCAGTTACTAGGGAATGATTTATACGATCTCCACCAAACTGGGCCAATATGATCTCAAGAGACTGACGATGCAAAATTCTTAAGGGACTTTTAATATCTCAAATAGTTCAGCCGCGGCTGAACTATTTGCGAAAAGTGCCTTTAATAACTCCATTAGTTATATAGAATTATATACCTATATATTATGTCATAATGGTATTGGTATTTAACCTTTAAATACATGTGCCCACTGTCTGTCTGGTGCGCCCGGTCATCGTTGCTTTGCAACTATATTTATAATTGTACCGTTATCATACAATCGGATATCTTAAACACTTCGACACACCTAGGTGCAGTGAAGGTACCTCTGCAATACACGGGGCCTTGTAGAGACGGTTAGTAGTCTGTATAGATCGCCTGTTTAGAGCGGTCATGTACACAAGGGCATTAAAAAACAAACAACAGAATTACTCTAATTAAAGAAAAATCATAAATTCAGCTGAAATATAACATTTTTGTTCAAAATTATTTTAAAATTCATATTACTTTTCATAATTCCGCAATCAGATCGTTCATATTTCTTTAAACATTTGTTCATATATAATTTATATATATTATTTAGTCAGTCAGTCATCTTAATATCTTCTAATATCCAAATAAGAACTTTATCACTGAACATTTATCAATAATTTAGCAATTTAGCCAACCACAACACTAGTGCGGATATTTTTTCCCCAACCAATATAATGCAGGCGCTGTTTGGACACCTATAGCCCCTCAGGCTTTGAGGACCCTTTAGTCCATCATGGCGGCGCCCGGTGGCCCTCTGAATTGTGAGGACTTTTTAATGTTTCAGGTAAAAAAGGTTTTTCTTTGTGATATATATTTTTTTAACTGCGAGGGAATCTATCGAATAAAAACTCGTCCTCGCGAGATTGTTTTATTATCTGGTGGCTTTCAAACACCAGATAATAGTATAGGTTCATAGAATAGAGTCACAGGGTTGACCAGGGGTCCCTGCTGGGTGTGTAGTAGTGCACTAATTAGGGTGTGTAGTAGTGCACTAACTAGGGTGTGTTAGAGTGTGTTATTTCATTCCCTCTGTATAGAGGATTTACAGTAATTTAGGATGTGATCCAGCTCTGTGCAGGAGGCAATCTGCTCTGACTTAAACCAATTTCTTAGTTTTATGTACAAGTAATAAACTTTCATCAAATGTTTCATCACTTTCGGTTTGGATTCACGCTTTGTTTTTCTGTTTCTCTCTTTTAGGAGGTGTTGAAGGCAATGCGAACATTTGACGACAGGATCGTCCACGCTCTTAACACCACCGTCCCCACAGTGTCCTTCTCAGGGAAAGTGGACGCCACGCAGACCTGCAAAGATCTCTATGAGTCTGTACGTGTGCCCTGGATCCAAACATATCATTCAGCTTTTGATCATATTGTGTGTTCGTTTTGCATGAGGCAGAAACTGCATAATGTATTTGTGACCGTGTTGTGCATGTCTCTTCCAGCTGATGGAGGCCCATAAGAGCAGAGACAAAGCAATAAAGACGTGTATTGTATCAACCTCGGAAGCTGTCGGGCGGTTACGTGAAGCGAGGGCGAAGGACAGCGACAACCTGTCGATCATCAAACAGCTCAGGAAAGAACAAAACAAGGTAGTTTTGTTCTGAGGTTGTGTCGATTGTGTACAAGTTTACCTCGGATGTGTAGTTATCTGTATAAGCTGTTTATTTTTTTTACCACTTGTGTATGTACACCAAGGTGAAGAGCAATGAAATGAACGTCTAGTTACAAGGCCAAGTTTAATGTGTTGTATGCAGGAAAAATGGTCAAGCTTCAGGATTTTGACTCCAAAGCAACATAAAACAAAAACACAGTAGGTCTTGTGAGGTGATCCTGGAATGAAGTGGTTAGTATGTACCAAACTTTGTCCAAGAAAGAGCAACCAGTGCACCGGATGACGGTCATGGTGCCCAACGCTTATGAATGCATGTAAGGCGAAAAGGTTTATCGGTCTGGTCCAATTCGATAGAAAAGCTGAGAAATTTTCATTCCGAGAGAACGTTTTCCGAACATGCAGAGCGTCTCAGTTTGCCCATGCTGAACCATGCACTCCACTGAAGCCTCCTACAAATGGCATCAGCAATAGACCAGAGTCAGAAGTCTTGTGGAGCCCATGCCTCAACGGCTCAGAGCTGTTTGAGTGGCACAAGCGGGACCTAGTCAATATTTGACAAAAGGATTTAATGCTATGGCTAAGTTTTATGGCTTAAGATTTAATATCTACTAAGATTTTGTGTTCATCTAGTTGTTGTGTGCATGTCTAACTATTGGCCACTAGAGGGAGACAAACCTCAGCAAATGGTTAGATATGCAACCGTGGTCGTGTGCATGTGTGTTTACTGGCCACTAGGGGGAGACAAATCTAAGCACATAGTTATCATTTTGGATATAAAAATTTACAATAAGAAATTCTAAAGATTTAACATTGCTTTTTCAAGTAAAAACAGCTGATCCATTTATATTGTGTGTAACATTTTTTTTAGTTAGTTTTAATCTATGGTTTTAATTGACCATTTAAATTGTAAGATTATAGTTGATATATCGGATCCGTTTTTTAACATCATAAAGAATAACTCTTCTTCTTTTTTTGTATTTGCCTTTAGTTAAAACTCATGCAGTCTGAATTGAATGTTGAAGAAGTCATCAATGATCGCAGTCTGAAGGTCAGAATGTCCACCTACTTAAATCTGTGTATTCCTGTGAACTTTATTTGTCTGTCTTATCCTTCACTTTTCTCCTGATTCAGCAATCTAACTCGTCACCTCTCACCTAGATCACTGCCCTTAACATTTTCCTGGCTTTTTTCAAAACACTCAGTAAACCACACTCACTAGCCACTTTATTAGGAACCATCTCAAACATATCTAAACATATCCAAATTAAACATCGGACTGGGGGGGGGGAGTATAGTCTGCAAAAGCAGGAGACCTCATCAGAGGGTCATCAGACAGAAGACAGTCTATAATCATTTATATTCATATAATGTAAGAGAAAGTAAACTTGTCTACTTTCATGCATGCAGAATTCCCTAGTGTCTGTTGGTTGTAGTAAAACCCTGTGTATATACACAATACATATGCTATAGTCCACTCTATGTACGGTAACTAAACAAGCAGTTATTACTATGTGTTATTACTCTTTGCTTTTAGTAGGTCTGCACCAAGAAAGTCTTTTGCTTTTAACAGTGTGAGTTCAAGTCAAAGAGGGACTTTTGATTGTGCCGAATTACAGAACACAGTTATGGAGTTATAAAAACTCCCTTTATTTCTCTATATAATCGCTTACTACACTAATGCACTTATCCCAGTGTTCACTAGTGCTTGGACACCATCATTATAGAAAGTTTTCTCAAAAAAGGGAAAAGTACTGCTTCTTCTGGTCTGAAAGTACCGCCTGCTTCTGGTCTGAAACACTGGCCTCCTACGAACCCCAAAACATCAGATCAGAATTGTACATGGGATGTGGCAATAACTCCCAGCTCAGTTCCTGTAAAATCCATTTTTGTTTGTTATTGGCGTCTTTTTCGCAAGTTATCTATGGATTTTCAAAGATTAGATGTTCCACTTGCTGAATATTCGAAGGAACAATTAAGCGTAGTCCGAGTCACCTCTGGATCGTCGGTCACAGACATACGGGGTTCTTTAAAACGTTTGCACCGTTCAAATGTTTAACTGCGGCTAAGAGTCTCATCGCCGTGTTGTGCTTGAAGTCTTCTGTAAATCACTTTTACACCTTCATCCACCCGTCATTTCATTACAAGTTCCGGTTTGACTTGCACACTCCTCGTATTTTTATCCTCCTCTCATGCATGCACATGCACTGAGGTCGTCTTACTACATTCTTTTCATTTATTAACACGTATGATTGCTAAAGCAAAAGAATAACGAGTTATCTCTTGATTCTCTGCAGGTTTTCAACGAGCGATGTCGAATTCACTACATCCCCTAAGACAGATTAAACCTCAGTGCCCTTTGGTGAGATCTACGCTATACACCGAGGCTGCTGTGAATCACAACTGGAGTGAACTGGGTTGCTGCTCTGTCAGATTGTTAGTCTGAACTCCTGAGTTTCATCAGTAACGTCAGACTTCTGCTTTACACAAAATGGATTTTTATAAACAATAGTTTTTTTCCACTGACCAGTGTGTGTTCAGTTCGCTTCTCGTTTTTTAATTTACATTACGACCTGAATGACAGGTGAGATGTTGTGGGAATTGGTGAAAATTATACGTGAAAATATAATTATTCGTGTCTAATTGATGTTCTCTACAGATATACAGAATGCAGTAAATACCCGGCTTGAAGCACGAATTTCCAGCGTAAAAATTAAACAATAATAAATACTGATAAATAATCAGTGTTGATATGATATGATATGGTGTGGCGTTAGTTATCACCCATAAGTTTATTATGCTGTTGTTTATGATTGATGCTTTTTATCCATTTATAGTTGTGATTAATGAAATGAGGCTTCCTTCAAACAAACTCCATTCCTCCCACACCAGCATTTCTCATGAAGATTACATAACAGAAACCTCAGAGAGACCAAACCAGTGTAAATGACTCTGTCACTTTTACGCAAGACTCATTCCATTAATGTTAAACATACTTCTCAAAATAAAATTAAGTGAACACTTCATCCCCGTTTGACTTGAACAAATATCCCATCTTTAATAAACGAATCACACAAAGAATAAATGTACAAACAAATTCATTATTTTCAACATAATTTTATATTAAACACTGCATTTTCCAGTTTGAACACCGTCCCTGTCTCTACAGCGTCTCCACATTCTTGAACCTTACACTCAAAAGTATTCAGTGAACTCATCTTGGGCTCGGTCTGTCTGTTTTCCCTGAAAATTCCATCTTTCCATCTTGTCCATGTGGCCTGGAAAACAAACAAACAAAAAAAATCATTAGTGACCATATTATCAGAAGAATAGAGCTTCATGTGTATTTATTAGGCATCTAACTGAGTGCGTTAGTGTTGTACCATGATTATCCCAGAAACCATGTGTGTTGTAGGATTTAGCAATGAAGTCGCTTGGCTTTCTCCTCTGCATTCAAGACTTCACCTGCTCTTTTAGGGGAAAAACAGTCATTATTAATCAGATTTGCTTTTTAAATGCCTTTTTCTTTTTAAAAAAAAAGAAATCTTAATGTGTTTTCTGTAATGGTTGAATTTTGGAAATTTGTGAATTCATTAGGATTTCTATCAGGTCTGGTAGGTTTATTTTGTAAAGCATCTCAGCAAGAACATGGAGGAATATGAACATCAGACTGTAAGTAAGGGAATCAAACATTCAAAGGTTGTGCTGTTTTTGAGAAGTAACAAACGGGGTGATGTGATAGTGCCTATCATGAAACACACATACTGTCACCCAAGCAAGGTGGAATATTGTCCTAAAACAGCACATCCTAAAGTATTTATTTCTCCTCTTTATTTGACATTGATTAAAAAAAATTTATTTTATTGATTCATACTTTTTACCCCTTCTATCCTGAAGACATTCCCATGGCCGAAACCAAAACACTGATACTGGAGACAGGTTTCACAAATAACACGTTCACGCCTTTTCACAACTGTTTACTATATAATTATTATATAAAACACATTTATAGTCTGATTATTATTCATTTTATTTACAAGACTGTTTCTGAGTTGTTAGAAGAGGAATGGAGGACATGTGCAGCCACTCTGATTACTGTTTTCATCAGGTGTGTTATATAAAATAGTTAGAAGTAGTAAAGACCAAGTTTGAATCTCTGCCAAACAAGTGTCATTCATCTAATGCTGAACCATATTGCGTAAGCATAGAGAAGAAGAATCATTTGTAACACAGATGCTAAGCAGTTGATTTAAGCTGTCTCGTATAGGTGCTGATATAGAAAAATCCTGATGACATTAAAGATTTGATTTAGACATTTTAGCCCATTTATAGTTCCTTTTCTTAGCATTTATTTCTTAGACTGCATTTAGCTTTCATTAAAGCAGATATTCACCATGGCATTGTTTCAATAACCTTGTCCAATGTCAGAACTTTTATTTCCATGCAGAGCTGTATCGGTTTTTGGCTGAGATCTTTCATTGATGACGGTAGAGCCGAATCGCTCCGTGGAGTCCTCTCCAGCACATCCCAAAGACTTTCAATGAGGTTTAGGTCAGGACGCTGTGGTGGCCAGTTTGTGTGTAAAAATGATTCCTCATGCTCCTAGAACAACTCTTCACACAATTAGAAATGCTTCAGTTTTGGTGCTGTTTAATTGAAGGAAGTTCTCTGACATCCACGCCTTAATCTCCTCCAGACTCCATGCTTGCCAATGACATGGCCCAATGGGAGCATTTAAATGTTGAAAAGGATCTGCCCAAAAACCGACCCCTGTGGCACCCCACAAATGACTGAGAGGGGGCTCTATTCTCAGCTCTATTTGTGCGATATAACACTCTAGAGCAGTGCCAGAAAATCTATCTGCATGTTGTAGGAATGATCTGATTGTTGTCCAGGGAGATCATAAGGTCTTGACAGGGGGATGAATCACCAGGGATAAACAGCAGTTCAGTTTTACTGAGATTGAGCTTCAACTGATGAGCTGTCATCCATGATGAGATGTGACATGCTGAGATCCGAGTGGAAACCTGAGTGTCTGAGAAAGGAAAGGTAAGAATAAGTTGCATGTCATAACAATGGTATGAGAAGCTTACCAAGTGATCATATGTAACGGGAAAACAGGAGAGGATCAAGTACTGAGCCCTAGGGGTGGGTGATATAACCAAAATCTTCTATCACAGTAGAAGCAATTTTCTACCTCGATAACGATATATATCACAATATAGCAATTT
>JAQMYG010000019.1:18678725-18691821 GCA_030014215.1 Clariallabes teugelsi | reverse complement strand
TGCTAAAGCATCGTTAGCATCATCTACATGAATGTTAAAGTCTCCTACTATCAACACTTTGTCAGAGTTAATCAATATGTCTGACAGCAGATGTCCAAATTCTTTAAGAAAATCAAAATATGGCCCTGGGGGTCTGTACACGGTGGCCAGGGTAAAATATAGCAAGGGTTTATTATGTATTTTACTGAGTGCAACATTAATGATAAACACTTTAAATAAGTTAAAACTGGGCCTTGTTTTCAGTGTAACAGTGAGTACATCATTGTAGATAGTTGCGACCCCACCACCATGACCAGTTTGATGGGGCTCTTGCTTATAGAAATATCCTGATCCTAATCTGCATGTCTTAGGAAACCGACCAGGCATGGGGAGAACATGCAAACTCAATGCACACAGACCTGGGAATCGAACCCAGACTCTGGAGGTGCAAAGTGACTTAACATTAAACAAAGAAAAAGTATTTACACTTTCATTGCTCCGTTGTAATTATTCACATATTTTTTCAAGAAAAAGGATTAAACACACAAAAAAAATCAACCTAAAGGTTATTTATTGTTATAAACATGCTGTGCTGTATTCCTTACTTATTGCATTAAATACTGTAGCAGCCAGATTTATTAGCGTGGAGCTTTCTCTAACAACAAAGACGGAACAAACCTGGAATGTAATGGTGGAGGTGCACAAACTTTTGGCTGTACCGTTTGTGTTTAACGCTTATGTTTTATGTGTAAGAGAGAAGATATTACAAACTCCACGATGTCGTCCTCAGGTTTGTCCTGGAGAGCAGTTTTCTTGATAAGCACGTACGCTATATCCTGACCGTCTACCCCGTCATCATCGTTGCCTTGTCTGGAAACAAATAAATATATAGCAGTGTGATTTTTCAAAAAGCTATACCCCCACATTGTTACATCTGCACTTCTGTCATAAACGTTCTTTCTGAATATAACAGTAGGCAGTGTCATCGTCAACTTCACTAATACTGTGAGCGTGTCACAGTCGCTCCTCACCACATTTAGCAGTAAGTAGCTTCATCTACGGTGAAAACAGCTACAGTATGTCGGGCCGAGCTGATAGCGACCGAAACCCCGGGGCAGACTGCGACGGGTCTACACCTGCGGCGTATATGACAGGCAGAAGTAAAGGCTGTGAAACATCGGTGCAGCATGAGGAGCAGGAGCGAGTTGACCACACACTCCATTCGCAGGTAAATCATAGCACGCAGCCAGAGACAACCTTAGACTTTAATTGTGATTCTGTAGTGAGACAAACAGAAGTAGTGAGTGTAAAGGAAACTTTATAAGCAATACCAAAACTTTAGCTTACGGCATCGTCAGCCTGCTCCTCTACCAGTTGCATTTTCACTATGCTATATATATATAAATAAATAAGGGCCTTCACACATTATGACATCAGCACTATTATAAATGCATTATCAGAGCAATGATGATGATGTTATAGTGCTTGGGCCCTAATCAAGTGTCTTTTAAACTATATTCTAAAATCATCATGTAATCTTGGATATTACTTGATAGTTAAACTCTATTACTGCTTCTGGTATACAGCAGAATTATTGGCACCCAATGACTTTAAAGAATAGTCAAAAGTGTTATAGTGTTTGTATAAAATGCAATGCTTTACTGTTCATCCGTGTGCTCATGTGACTATATGAGCTCCTGTGGGTTAACTCTGGGTCATTCTCAGAATGGGCTCTGGATCCACCATCATGTACATTAAAGTGCTTAGTGGAGATGAAAGAAAGGCTTTCCAGACTTGTTTTAAGACAGTTGTAAATAAGTGTGTTTATTGTATGTATGGTGGGTGTATGTGTGTGTGCGGTGCAATGTATTGGCTCCCTGTCTAGGGTGTGCCCCGCTACATGTCTCCTGAAGATGAGACATTGTTTAAGTGAGTGAGCTTTAAGCAATTTTTAAAATAATTTTCCCCTTGCAGCCTAAGTCTCTTGGGATAGGGTCCAGGCCCCCCGCGACCCTGTATACAAGATAAATCACTATAGATAATGAGTAAGTGAATGAGCTTTAAGCACTTTTTTTTTTCCATGAGCCTACTGTTCACTTCAAACCAAGACGACGATGATGTATGAATTTTGGACAGAGAGGTTAAATGGTTCAAGAAAGGGATAAAAGAAGTGCTTGTCTTTGTGCAAATGGAAAATCCTTCTCTTAACAGAGGTGGAGGTCACGACACAACCTGGCTCCTATTCTTCATGTTGAGATTTCATCCATCCCCAGGAAGCCACACTTAAGGACGCCCCTTACTCTCTCTGGTCGTTACACCTTAACGACTCTCCATAATCTCACTTTATTGCTTTTTCTTTATAGCTCTCTCACCCCTACACTCTCTCACGACTCTCCACCTTACTCCATTGTTCATGTAACCAGCCTTTTCAGACAGTGCAGGATTCAAATATGAGGAACTTACCAACCTCCCTCAGATTGAAGAAGCTACTTGGATGAGTAGTGCAATGTTTCTACCTAACAATAAAGAAGTCCAGTGAACATGTGAACAGTGAACCTCCAGATAACTTCACCTGGATGCCTGAGGATCCTCACAGTTTCCTAATACTTATCCTTCCATTTCCGTCCACTAGATGGCAATAGATGACAATAATGGGCTCCAAACCGACAGCGCAGCAGAGAAGAAGGAGAAAGAAGTGGGCGCGGGAATTTGTGTTGAATGACAACTGTTTTAGCGAGTTAGCTTGTTTATGGTTTGTTTGCTAATTCTTGGCTCGGGGAAATACAGCGATATTTTAAAGGTTTAATATATAAATAAATACATTTATTAGAGGAATGTTAAAGTTTAGGTTGTGGTTGAGAATTTTTAAAACCGAGTTAGCTAGTCGGTTAATGCTAGTTAGCTAAAAACAATATCGATAACAAGTATCCATGGCTAAGCTACGCTAGGCTAGGCTAACAACAGTCTCACCTAGAGAATAAACTCCGCCGGTGCTGACGCTTTTTTTCATAAAATGGACCGAAAGATGATGAATTTGGTAAGTAGATATCTATGTACATAGTTTTTTTTTTTTTTTTTTTTTGCTATATAAATGTTTAACTCTGTAGCTGTGGTGTTAGCTGCGTTGACTCGGGTTAAAAACATTAGCATTTAGCATTGTAATGGAGGAATAGCGTTACTGCACAAATGATGCCACTGCATGTACGACTGCATGATTCTAGCTGACAGATGTTTTTAATTAATAAATGTCATAATAAATGTCATGATTAAAATTTTCTGACTGCATGAATGTGTTTCAGGGGAGAGCGAAAAAGAAACTGCGTTATTTCCCCTCAGAGGAAAGGTCAGGATGTTATACTTCACTCAGCAATATGGGATAAACAATTATTATTGTTTTTTTTGTTCATGGAAACCAAAAAAATGTGTTTTTGCACTGTGTGTTTTCAGCACCCCATTCAACCTAAAGATTAAAGATGTCTTTAGTGTCCGAGACCTTGACAATATTTTTGATGATTTGGGTGAGTAGATTTGTTTTTATTTTGTTTATTTTTAGTTCTCATGAATGATCAGTTACCTGCCTGATTAATCCGCTAGATCACCTGAGTTAACGTGTGTGTGAAAACCTTTTTGTCATTTTTTTACCCCCCTTGATCATGTTCATTGCTGTTATTTGCTCTTGTCTAAATGTGACTTGTTCTGAATTGTTTCCTGGAACCAAGCAATATTAAATTTCGACCTTTCCTTATCTATGGCTGAATGTGTAATGTCCCAAACAGCTGGCATTGCCTGTGTAAAAACTGTACCGGTTCTGATTCTGTAGATTCTGATCCAGGCACGCCGCTTCTTTCACCACTGCCCAAGGGCCCAGGAGAAGACGAGCAAAATAAAGGAACCCAGTGTCCGATTCCAAAGTCGCCAATGTCTCCGTTACGCTTCAGAGGGACGATCAGTCCTCTCAAGGTGGGTTAGGGTTTATTTGCTAAATTTAATTAGGCAGAAATGTACGTTTCATAATCTTTGTAAGATTCAGTTTTGATAGTCTGCTTTTACTTGGAGTAAGCCAAGCTGTGTTGTGCTTTCGGTTCTGTTTCATCAGTACACTCTGTCTATACATGGTAGACTATTGTGTTGATTGGCTCTGTTAAGTGATATGTATAGCCACGCCCACCTCACATGAAAAAGCGATAGATTACTGGTATATAAATTATTCTTGTTTGTCAGAAAAGCCTCAGGTTTCGTATAGAACTGTCTCTCTGTCCGGATCCGGACCACGGTCCACCATTTAGTGATGCCTGGTTTAGATGGTCCAGAATGCAGTGAATAATAGTCAGTTTATTACAGAGTTTTGTGAATATTAGCTCAGGGAAGAACAACGGCATGTTCAGTTCTGCTATAATGATATTGAACTTTATGAATCCTGTCTATTAAAATATGAAAACATGAATAGTTCATGAGTTCTTTGTCTTGTTCCTAAATTTTTCTAACATTTAGCAGACTTGCTTATCCTGAGGGACTTAGAAAAGTGCTTTAGTGTCTTAAACAAAACACACCCTCGTGCTAGTTCACTAGCTCTAGGATAAAGTATACCATTTAGAGCATTTGGTCAAAAACAGGTATTTTATACATTACTGGTAAATAAAGAATATACTGAAATACAGTATAATAAAAAATAAGCTAACACAAAACCTAGAAATAAAAAAAATATTCAAGAAGGGCAAAAGAAATGGAAGTGTTTAAACCATTTGCTCAGAGCCATAATGGTGTAAAGAAATTCCTTAGCTGCTGAAAGATTTACAGCTTTTTTATTAGTAGTATTTTATAATTGTTAAAGATTCCACTTCTATTTTTCTGCCATTTCTTATGGAAGTTCATTTTGTGCTTCCAGCACTCTGGTGGACTTGAAATACGTTAGGAGCGTTTAAATGATCAATGAAGAAAATTTGCGTTTTTAAATTTTTATTATTATAATTTTAAAAAATATTTTTTACAATTGTTTGTAAATAATAAATAAGACAGAAATGTATAACTAATTTCACTATTCCACAGCTGCATTATATAATATTTGGCAAATAGTCTAATCTTTAAATTATTATCCTCAGCCTTCTGGCCTTTTGGAAGCAGCAGATGACATTCAGATGGATCATTTAAACAATAAAGGTAATATGCTTTTTAATGGCACAATTTTTCTCTGTCTATGTCAATTGGCTTTCACACGTCCAATTATTTTTCCATATCTCTCCTCCATCAGGAAGCCCTTTGGAAGAAATTGCTCCTATAAAGACCTCCAGTCCGATCGAGCTGTTAGCAGGTGAAGGTGTTGCGGCGGACACAGAAAAGCCTGAAACCTCTCCACTCCTCTTTGGCATTGAGGACGAGGAACCAGTTGTGCATGATTTGAGCAAACCCCAGATGAGTCTGAGAGCAGAATCCATAAAGGACGGTTTTCAAGGGTGAGGATGTTTTGCCTAAAGTTGATAAACATGAAAAAATGTCATGTGTTTGTTTGTTTTTTTTCAATGTACTGTATATACAGGGACAGTGAATCGTTGGTGTCTCCTCCATCACGACTGGAGTTTATAAAGCCCACAAAAGAGAGTCAATCTGTAACAAGGTTTGTCAGTTGCTTAACAGCGCAGATCATCCGTCTTTGTAAGTATTTGTTTATTCCCCCCTTTTTTTTCTCCATCTTATTCAGCTCAACGCCTCTAAAAGCCCCAGAGCAAGTGTGCAAGACCTCAGCACCTGAACCTGAGGAAGAGTCACATACGTGAGTGCTGGATATATCACAAATGATAAGAGCAGTCTGAAACAAATAACTTACACACTTGTCTTCTCATAATGCAATTGTTTGTCTTGTCAGGAATGGACGGATAACTTTATCCCCTGTAGTATTAATTCAGAAGCGTCTGCCTGAACCTCTTCCAGAGGAGCAACCTAACCAGCAGGTGCAGGAGGTTGAGGTTAAACCATCACTGTTTCAGAAGAAGCTTAAAAATGCCTTACAACCTAAAGCCTCATGGTGAGTTTGTCAGAAGATATATATTTTTTGCTAAAAAGATTGATTAATAGCTGTGGAATGAAACTAAATAAAATAATATCATGATTGATTGCTTTTATACTCTCTCTTGACATTCCCTGAACAGATTAAATTACCTTTAACGGTTAGTTTCAGGAAACAAGAAGATCTGCAACAACCAGCTCGTGCTCCTTCACCTCACGTCCAGGAGGAGGACTTCATGATCCTGGAAGACGACAGTCCCATTCGCTTCACCATTCCCAGGAAGACCGACAATAAAGGAAATCTCGCACCGGATAGCGGGTTTGTGAAGCCAGATATGAAAGAAAAAACTTTGCCAATGCCATCTAAAGAAGCAGAAAGCCATAAAGACGAACCCAAAAAGAAAACAAAGGCAAAGCGTTCGAAGGCTACAGACATGACCACTAAAGACACGGAGGTGGAGACCGCTCCAGAGGAGAGGGAGGAAGAAGCCAACGAGGATGTGGGATGTGGAGAAGACGTCCATCTTAATCCAGACAGCAGTCAAGAGACTGATACACCTGGTATGATTAGTAAATAAGAACAACAGAGGATCATCTTATAGAGAGAATATATAACATCTATATAACCTACAGTTTTACTGTACAGTATGCAATCTGATTGAATGTGTATCGGTTAGTCAGGATGGTTAGTGTGTTTTAAGGATGTTTTCACATTATCTAGTCTGAATCAGAACAACATTTTTGTTCTTTGGTCTTGAGACCAAGAATGTACAACATGTGCCAATCAAGGAACACTGAGAACACAGAGCCACTAAATAAAGATTACATTATAAAGTAAAGGGCTAGTTTGAAACATCTGACTCGATCATTTTGGCAGCTCACATACAAAACAAAAAATCCAAGTAAATGTGCTGTTTGTGTGTGTATTAGCTTCCTGCTGTTTATTGTAAGAATAAAGTTTGTACAGACCTGCTCAGCACCAAAGAAGTAAAAGCAGCTAATTTATTGTTGTATATGTGAAAGTAGATCAAGGCTGCAATGAATAAATTTGATTACTGGACACATTATTTATTTGGTTTGTCATCTAGTTAAATAACCATCTGATAGGGAAGGTTGCTATTGCTATTTACTTTGTTAAAGTTAGTTAAAGGAGCCTTCAACTAACTATGGTGTAAACTCATTACATGGAATACATCAGCCTGTTGTAATACAATCTTTATATGTTGTTGTTCGTAGTTATAGGTGAGCAGAGACCAAAAGGAAAAACCTCCAAGCCTGAACAGCATAGCAGCAACGATGGAAACATTGGTGCGGACAAAATTCAAGCTGAAAAGCCTGCAGTAAAAACAAAGAAATTTGCAAAATTGCCCAGCAGTGGCATGAATACAGAACAAGAGGAACCTGTGTCAAAGACGAAGAAGAAACCCTCTAAAACAAAAGCATCCGTAAAGGCGGACGTGCCTGAATCCACAGACCTAAACACTGCAAAACCAAAGAAACAAGGCAGAGACAAGGGTATGGTAAAGAATAAACGGGCTAAAGCGCAGGAGCAGGTGGATGAGGTACAAATTTCCATCGAACCATCACAGGAACCTCCTGAGCCTCCAGAGACTCAGAGGCCGAGCACAGGTACGAGAATGATAAAAGATTCTTTAAAAGTAATAATTTTCAGGTCTAAATGTGTAAAGCATTTTTTGTTGTTGTAGAAATGATATATGTAAAGATTTAAAACCTTTTTTAAAAATATTATCATTGTCTTTAGGAGAATTGTGTTTATATTTTGTTTGCATACAATATACATAAAAAAACATTCTCACTGGTTTAACGCCACATGCTGACATTTCTTTAATAATTCTCCTTTCTCATGTACCAGTTAATAAAGAGCCTGCATCAAAGCAGCGTGCTCCGAAGAAGCCAGGAAAGGCAAAGAAGGCAGATAAAAAAACAAAAGAAATCTTTGTGACGAAGGAGCTTCCTGGACCTGAGCTTGATGTTTCTGCAGAAGCTTCTTCAATCAGCAAAAGGAAGAGAAAACCTCCCGGGGAATGGTGGTTAACACAAGAAGAAAACAACATGCAGGAGCAGCGACACGAGGCAGTTCAGTCTTCACAGGAGCTCAAGTCCAAAAGGAAAACCCAAAGGAAAGCTCCAGTATTAACAGAATCAACCGAGCAAGAGTTTAATGAGGAAATCCAGCATGAGCCTGTTACTGCTCATAAAGTGCCCAAAAAGCAGAAAAAGTCACAGGCTGATAAAACTCAGCCAAATCCTGCTTCCTCAAGGAACAATCCCAAATCAACAGATGGCAGACGAAAACCAAAGGCTCAACTCCAGCGTGAAGCGACACCTGCTCCGATGGCTGAAGAAGAGGCGAGAGGTGACGACTCTTCAGGGCAGCTCAGTCCAGTGGCATGTAGTCCACTTCCTAAACAGCACAGATTAACTCCAGGTAAATATACACAGTCAAAGATTTGTCTCCTAATAGAGTTTGTTTGTGTTTTCTTTTAATTAATATACACAGGGTTAATGAGGGAGGATTCTTAATGCTGAATGATTCAACTCGTCCTCGTCTCAGCTAAACATCATGCCCTCGAGCTGATCGCTCATGCAGTGTAATTCAGTGGCAAGATGAATCTTCATTAAGATTTATTGCTAATTTCTCCACAGGCGATAAAAGGGTGTTTGATAAGACCTACACCCGGGACAGTCAGAGTCGATCTGCACCGTTTCTCGATGCAGCGGAGAGCGTTCCAGTGAAGCGCCAGAGAAAGCCACCAAAGAACTGGTGGGAGGTTCCACAGTCTCAGGATGAAGCCGAGAGCTCGGAGACTCGACAACACAATTCTCCAGAAACGTCCAGACCACAGATGGGCCCTCCGAAGAGCGCGCTCCATAAAATCACCAGTTTACAAAAGACACTGGGTCGTGGGCAGAGGAAAAGTAAAATGAATATGATTAACACTCCAAAGTCAGTTAAAAGATCGCTGGCCACATTTGATGCCATCTATGACTCTGGGAAACAGGGCATCTCTAAACAGAGTGTGTTAGGAGTGAGGCAGAAGGGCCGCAGAAACTTGCTGCACTCTCTGGAGGATCAGTCCGAGCAGTCCAGTGAGAACACCAACAACTATCAGCAGCAGGCTAGTAGCCACGCGACCTTTGACATGGCCATGAGCGGTATTGTCCCAGAGTGCAGTGCTGCTAGGAGGAGAAGGAATCCTCAAGCGTCAAGTGGATCCAACAGAGCGTCCGATTAGTGAGTTGCATCAATCAGTCAGACAAATACAAATATTGTTAAATAGCATGTATTAAGATTAATCTGAAACATTTTTCTCTTTTTTTTTTTTTGTGACTCAGTGACATCGGTTTCAAAAGTGGTCCTTCATCACTTATTGAACTGGAACAATATGAAGAGCATGATGACTCTGGTAAGTGGTAAAATTAGCCTGAATATATGATTTACTAATGGGAGGTATTCAAACCGTGGAGCGTACCAACCTGGAGTACTGCAGGGGGGAGCGGGGGTGGTGGAGTGGGTGAGAGATGTGCTAAACGTTTTGTCAAAAGGTTGTAACAGATATAGGTTTTATGTTTTTGTGCCATTTTTTTTGCGTGCTTTTACATGTATAATGAGAGGCAATTCGAATCAATTAAGAAACTTTATTTATCCCCTTGGGCCAATTTAAGGCGCGCAGAGTAGTTAAAAAAGAATCTGTGTAAATACAAACTATAGTAAACAGCTTTTTGGCGGATGGTGTCGGTCAACATTGTTGTAGAGTGTATTCAGTCACTTTTGTGACACTTTATTCCATCTACTAGCTGCCAGGATGTTTAGCGCTAAAAGTAACAAATTTGTCCACAATGAAATTACAAGACACTTAAAATCTGCTCAGAAAATAGAGATATGAATCCAACTTTCCCAGATATTTAACTCAAGCTGCAAGTGCTGTTTAACACCCTGAAGGCCGATGATCATGTGCCGGATTTACAGTTTATGATTACCGTGTCTCATTAAGATGTACAAAATTACGAAATGAAAAAAACAAAAAAATAATAATTACTGTAGCTCTAAGATTAATATAAACTGTAGGTTTGCTTTGGGGGATTTATAAAAGTCGGACCCAATCTATTATTCATTATTTGGACCATTTTTCAGTATATATTGCGATGAGAAATTATAATCATGAAAAAAATATTGACTATAGAAACTTTGTTGCAAAGTTAAAGGGGTCAGGGCAAGGTCAGATCCCTGGCCTTATAACAAATTTTAAGCTCATTTTGAGTCATGATAGCAATGTTACATTGGGGCTGTCTTCATGAATCAGACTCAGTGGAGATTCTGTACAACTACAACTTTTTTTTTTTTTTTACTTTCTCCCACTTTGTGGTAACATCAGTATACGTAAGACTTCTCTGGAAACCTGGCGCTATTTCTCCATCTTACAATGGAAATGTTTTTGTTCGTGCAGTAAATGTAGATTGTTTTTAACATTTTGACCTGGAGCATGCTTGCCAACAATGTGAAGTGGAGAACAGCTTAAATAAATTTGCATTAAATATTTGTTTCATCTAGTCTGTATATGTTTAATTTAAAATTCCAGACTTGCGCTGTAATTTCAGATTTGCCATCATCTAGAATAATTCCTCAAGCGCGATTCACGGCCCGCGTCATGTCTGACTGTGACCTGTGTGGTCCTCCGCTGAAGCCCATCGTCCTAGATAATGAAGACTGGGATAACCTCTGCATTTGGTTCAGTCATATCTGGCCAGTCACTTCAAATGGTAGGAAGTTCTCAGTGTGGACCTTCGGGTGTACATACAGTATACTCCGTGTAATGTTGTGTGAACTGTCGACTAAAGATGAAAGAATTATAATCATCACTGCATGTTAAAGAACCCGAGTGGTAATATTAACACAGGTGTGTTTGTCTTCTACTAGATGGAAAAGGCATAAGCCCGGATGACTTCCACTGGTACTGTCATGCTGGACGAGCCATGGGTCACATGGTCGACCTTCAGAACAACACATTCTCGAGTGGCAAGATTCTGTTGGGCTCGTACATGAAGAAACCTGCGCAGATGGATCTTCATGCAGTTACAGTAAGTGGTGTTCAGCAAAACATTTCTCTTTTTTTTTTTTTTTTTTTTTTTAATCATATATAGAAATGTTTTTGGTGTTTTGTTTTTATTTAAAATTTTTTCTTAAGGTGTTTAACGTGGCTTCAAGTTGTGTGCGGGTGGAAATCGATGGCGTCAAGGAGATCTACAACTCGGGGAAAACATTTATGGCACCCTGTGGTAAAAAACTTAGACATTTATTTAGCTTTGACTTGAGTACATTTTTGTTGATATGCTGGTTTATATTTTTTTCACGTTTCTTTTTGTCAAGGGCAATCCTACAGCATTCACAACATGTGCCAGGAGCCTGCAGTTTTGTGGTACCACAGGATGTTACCAAATCACTCACCGAACTGACATCGGTGCAGGAAATCATGCCTTTTGGTACAAGTGTTTATGGATATTATAAGACTTAAGGTATTGGTTGTTATTGTAAAATAATGTAAATATATTGGTTTTAAAATTGTATGAATTTAAAAGAGCCTAAAAGGCTTAGTATTTGACTTTAGATGGTGTGTTTTGCTTGTCACCTTTAAAAAAAAAACAAAAAAAAAAAACATGTAAATAACATTGTTGCACCATGACAGATTTAAAAGTTGTGACTTTCATTCATTTTTATAGTTTTTTTTTATTTTATGTGATGTACATTTAGGTGCGGTGTCCCTTAAAAATGTCTCATAAATTAATTTGCCAGTAGGGGGCATTGTATCATAAAGCATATGTCACCAAAAAAAAAAAAAAAAAAAAAAAATCCAGTTAAGATTCCTGTGTAAATCTGGATATTTGGTGACAGAGGAGGACTCCTGATTACCTGTCGGCGTCGGTATGTGAAGTCGCCTCACAGTCCCTTATTGGGTATTTAGCACATGAACATTATTAGTATTCATCTCAAAAGCACCAGTGATGAATCTGAGTTGTAAAGTGTTGTAATAGAAGTGATTGGAGCTCAACAGTCTGCTTTGTATGCTTGAGAACTGTCCGGTCTATTCCACCACCATCAGCATATGGTCTCCATGTTTTATTTTACTTTCTTTGTACATTTTTATTTATCTTGTTCCTCTCGCTGGACCACTGTGATTCACCTCGGCTCATCATTCAACTTCAGACCATAACTTAACATAACACAAATTTTCAAGCCCAACAAGCGAAGAAGTTGATCATTTTTGCTTCAGTTGATAAGTGCAAAAACAAAAGTTCTGATTAAGACAGATAAATTTCCTGCTGTTTTCATTCAATATTAATACAATTGTGTTTTTGAAGACTTCACTCTTGTATCCATAGAAACATTACTCTTGTGGTCATGTTCAGCTAAATTCAGTACTTTTGTTTATGCTGATGCTTGGATATTCACAATGGTTAAGACAAACATTGTTAAAAAAAGTCTTCTGAATCAGGATCTGACAGTGAAAGATGTAATGATGACAGATGGGATTTAACCACCATAGGAATTTGTTTTGGCTATTTTAGAACAGTTTTTTTTTTTTTTTTTAGTTTGTTTATTTATTTTTAATTATTTATTTTCCACCTAGTTATTTCTTTGCAATATAATAAGCAGTATTGTAAATTGTTCTATTTCATTTCAAATATATTAACGAACAGCATCGTACCTTTAAAAAAAAAATCCATTTAAAGTTCATGTGTTGATGTAGTCCATGTTCAGGAAGTTATTTCATCTTATCGCTTGCGTCCTCACAGTCTGTCCCTCCTTTGCTTTGCTTTTTTTCTTCTACTACTTTTTTGACATTTAAAGAACGTGTAAAGATTGTCATGCACCAAGAAAGCACAAAACACTCTGTCCTGATGACGTTCCTGAATCCAAAATCTTTAAAGTAACGGTTTTGCTGCTGACCTTGCAGACTTCTTCCAGAAAATGCTACAGAAATGTCTCCTCACAGAACAAAAAAGAAATTGTAAAAAATATTCACTGCAATTGAGGTCAGAGTTTGGCACACACTCATTATGAACATGGCGATGTGAAGTTTTGCCTGATTTCTTTAAA
>JAQMYG010000019.1:18597539-18612274 GCA_030014215.1 Clariallabes teugelsi | reverse complement strand
CGGATGATGCGCTCAGCTGATCGCACCACCCTCTGTAGAGCTCGTCTGTCCTGCATGGTGCTGTTCCCGAACCAGGTAATTATAATATAATTATCATAATCGCTGATTATAGACCATTCAAATTCAACTAATAGATTCATTCTTAAAATAATTAAGTACGGTACTTCGCGAAAGTCTTAGACACCCTGAAGCTAATAGTCAGATTTAAAACGGAAGGAAGGCTACTCTATCTTAACATCTCTTAACATGTCTTGATGAAATAAAGGCCCAGATTTTTTATTTTAATGATAAAAAAAAAGGGATGTCTTGGTTTGGTCCTGGTGCTAGGGGTGTAGTTCCACCTCTGGAATTGGGAGTCTTGGAGCGGTCTGTTAAACCCATAAAGGCAAAGTCAGGTGTTATTTTGTAACTCATGCAATTCATCTTTGGTATCAGTACTGTAGGATAAATACGGTAATAATTCACCATCCCAAGCAAACAAAAATGGAAAATGTATACAGTATTATATTTTATATGAACATTTAGCTGAATTTATGGTAATATTTATGTTACAGAATTAGTAAATTGTTCTTAATAGTTTATCGTTAAAACATTAAAAAATGCAACGAAAGAAGCCATAAAAAAAAAGCAGGGATTCCCATGAACAATTATTATTCAGGTTCTAGGGAAAACTGAGATCGACTGAGGGGGTCAACAGTAATTTCTTTTTTTTTTACAGTATAATTATAGCTGATTATAGACCATTGGAATTCAATTAATAAATTTATTCTTAAAATAATTAAAATACTCTCACACTCATCGTCTGTACCGCTTTATTCTGTATTCAGGGTCGCGGGGACCTGGAGCCTATTTCAGGAGACTTAGGGCACGAGGTGGGGTACACCCTGGACAGGGTGACAAACCATCGCAGGGCACACACACATACATAAACACACTCACACACTATGGGCAATTTTGGAACGGCAATCTAATCTACCTGTCTTTGGACTGTGAGAGGATACTGGAGTACCCGGAGGAAACCCACCAAGCACAGGGAGAACATGCAAACTCCATGCACACCGAGACGAGAATCGAGTCTGGCCGGGTATCGAACCCGGACCCTGGTGGAGGTGCACTACACCACCGTGCCGCCTAATTAAAACACAGTACTTTGCAAATGTCTTAGACACTCTGTATTTTTAGTACAAAATTTTCTGTTTTAGGACATTTCTTATTTCCAAACATTAAGATTCCAACAGAATCTTATATTACAGAAAAGTATTTTAGAAAGCAATACATTTTCAGACAAAAAACAAAAAGAAACAGGTGCAGCAGTCCAAGTCCAAGAACTGTGTGTGTGGTTCTGCAGGATATTAGCACGCTGGAGTCTCATTCGTTATCGGAATTAACCCGACAAAATCGCTCCACCAACGGCCATAAGAGTGGCCATGCAGCACCGAGAAAGAATCTCAGAATCTGCACATATTGTACCTGAGACTAAAGGATCCTCAAAGCGCTGTCACGCCAATCATTGACTTTGTTTCATTAATTACTGTTTACTGTTTGCTTTAATGTATAATTTTTTTTGTTGTTGTTTTTGTTTTTTTAATAGTTGCTCTATAGCATTTATTTGCAAGACTTTTGCACAGTCCTGTATATTAGTCTCGACTGTAATCTTATCACTATTGTAGATACACTATTAGCGTCTGTGGCATTCACATATGGTGTGTTTGAGGCTCAGGAGTGACGCAATAGAAAAGCTTTCATCCTCACATTGTCACAGTCATCAGTGTACAGGAGACAAGAGGATAAAAGATGGTTTACTCACTCTGTCTCTTCCCTGTCAGTGACAGCAGCCACTCTGATCAATCATCAATGCCCGTGTGCAGAAGTAAATCTAGTCTAATATGAAAATAGTAATTATAATTGACACTGATATAAAAAAAACAGACAGCGTCCACAATCAAAAGTATGATTCCTGCGTCATTATCGATCCGTCACTATAATCAGTAAGAGAGTGGTGACTTCCGAAGCATCGATTTCATGTCCCAGTTTCCATTTTGCTTCGTTTTTTTCCGGATCCTGCATCTTCCTAACGAGATCGATTTGAAATAAACGTACCCAGCCAGAGCGGCTAAGGTCAAATTGTTGTCGAAATGTCACTCTTGTCTCGTGATGTGGAGTGGAAGTTAGTGTAACAGTGGACCGAGCCACGGTGCGAAACGGGGAGACGTGTGATAAATTCAGTGCAGAGTGTGTCAGGTTTTCCCCCTTCAGCCTAAAAGAGTGTTCGTGACTTGAGGGATCTGAAGTGTGGTAAAGATGAGGAGAGCGAAGGGATGACATGACTCAGCCGTTAATCAGAGCTGTGAACGTCCTTAACGGCTCGAAGCACGAAGCAAAGCGCTCAACCGAGGATCAGAACTCTCTCTGGAGCGCTTTGTAAAAGGTTGTTTAAATAATTCGATAATGCCAGTGAAGCTCTCCGGCCACGGTAACAAGCGATGACGCATCAGACGATTCTTAAATTCTAATAGAGGTGTGCGATTGTGACTCTGGGAATAAAGTGGTCAGATTTAAAAATAAAAAAAATTAAAATAAAAAAAAGAATTGTTTTTTATCTAAATTTACTGCTGTCTTATGGTGAAGTGCTAATTAGGACTTCTGGGTTAAATTAAATTTTAATTATGGTGTGCTGTTACAGGGGAAAAAAATCCAGTACAGTGGACCCTTAGATTGCGAGTAACTCGATCTGTAAGTGTTTTGCAAAACGAGCACCCCGGCGGGTGTCGGGTTGTGATGCATATTTTGAGTGACAAGAAATTAAACACATTTTATTTGAATGGTACGACGTCAAAAATAAAATAAATTTCAAACAAATACTCATTATTTATTTTTCAAAGCCGCAGGAGGCCGCAGAAGAGGGATGAAAGAGCCACATGTGGACCCGGAGCCGTGCGTTGCTGACCCCAGGTTCAGACAGCAGATGGATGTTTTTGTTTTTAAATAAAATAAATAATACTATTTCTATTACCTGAGGCTTAAACAAACCATTTTTGATTTTTTCATCTATTGTGACCTCATATAAGAAGGTACCCTCTCCTGGCTTTGTACCTCAGCTAGCTACACTGTTTCCCGTAGGGGCGTGGCTTAGCAGGAGCTCATTTACACAGACACTGAAACGGCGTGTTATGAAGAGGAGTGAAAGAAAAGGCAGTTTAGGGTATTTAAAAAAATCATCACCTGAAGGGTTTTTTCAGCTGGAGCATTAACATACTGTACATACTATACACCCCCATACTGTGGGGGTGCAGTGAGACTGAATATTAAAGTTGTTAAGCTTGTTTTAGTGATAGTAAAATATGGGACCTTTAACAAAGTAAAATGTAGAATTACTGATGGGGATGTTTTTATTAGACAACATTGGATTAACTTTTACAGAGAAGTTGTAAGAATTTTGCTTAAGTCAGAGCTCAGGAAAGTGTTCAGGACACAGAACAGTTTACTTTCTGGTGTCTCAGGTAAAATGACACAGAGAGAGACAGAGTGGTGTGTGAGTGAATGTTTATCACACCTTTAACGTAGGTGAGAA
Source organism: Clariallabes teugelsi (assembly GCA_030014215.1). NCBI lineage: Eukaryota > Metazoa > Chordata > Actinopteri > Siluriformes > Clariidae > Clariallabes > Clariallabes teugelsi. The sequence continues at coordinate 18,608,703 of JAQMYG010000019.1, read as the reverse complement.
CAGGAACTAACTCAGACAGCTCTTGGGCGTTCCGCAACATTAATTCCCACTTTATTCTAGAGATGGAAAAATGAATTCAGTTACATATCGTTATTCTTTTGTGGGCAATTCATGTATCATACCACACACATATATATATATAGTATATAATATAGTGAGAAGGAAGCTGTGTTGTGCAGTTGTTGTTGGAAAAGAGTTTCTTGACGGAGGAAAAAGTACAGTGAAACCTTGGATTGCGACTAACGCGGTTTGCGAGTGTTCCGCAAGACGAGCGAAGATTTTTAATAAATTTTGACTTGGAAAACGAACAAGTCTTGGTTTACGAGTACCGAGTATCATGTATCACGCATGCGCTTCTTGTTTTGACGCCGACGGTTTTTCTCTCTCTTGTGCTGCGGAATTGTGGGTAATCGTCTCCCCTGCTGGGTCTTAGTGCCCATCTCTTACTGGTATAATCAACATCCGTGCACGCGTGTACTGTTTACTATAACACTGTGACCACGTGTCCTTAAAACATTAACAAAATTTTATTTTGTGTCTGTATGCGTGTGTGTACAGCACGCGTGTAAAGCAAAAGCACATCTCATTAAAGAGGTTAAAGATCCATTTTCTCTCTCTGCTCAAGGCTCAGCCTGCTCTTTTTTCTGTGTGTGCGCGCGGGCGTCATTGGACACCATGCTTCCAGAATAAATTATGCTCGTAATCCAAGGTTCCACTGTATTTCATAGTTGAGTATTTTTTCTGCTCATACAGAAGTGGTCGTGAATGAGGACAAGTTTAAAGGTGGCAAAACAATTATTTCCCATACCCGTCTCATTCCCCCGATCTTACACCACCTGATGACTTAGAGTAGACTTGTGGGGAACGTTAAAGGAGAGTGTGTTCATCTGTAAAGAACTGTGTGCCCTCATTACGCCAGCAAATCGTCTCCTTTTGCAGGAGTCTGCAGCAGCAACCTTTGTTCCAGGAATCCGGGTTGAAAATCTGCGTGAATGATGTGAACACTGTCTACAGCAAATGATATGAACACTGTCTCCTCTTTCAACACACAAATCAACACAAATAAACAGTATGTGTGTTAGATTCTTTCAGGAGAAATAAACTTACAGATGACAACAAGGTTTTGTCAATATTGTTCGTCTTTTCATTTCAGTACTGTATATTTTGGATGCGTACTGTACTGAATATAAAACAATATTGAATCAGGATATTAATGAAATCCTGATACTTGTAGAATCGTAAAACAAATCGAATCATCCACCTACTGTAGCTATCGTGTTAATATGGTATCAGGTGACCTCTGACAATTCTCATTCCTGCCGTCTCACATTTAAAAGCATGTTGTTCATTAATCAATTTTAAACTGTGCATTATCATTCCTTACATAACAATGAAGAACTTTTCGGATATGCGTTATAGCATATTAATTCGCACGTCTCAGCTATCATTTCTTGCTCTGTCCTTGTTTTTGTCCTTCATTGAACCGTGTGTGTAACTCTGATTAGTGATCCATCCGTTAACTCATTAATTCAGGACCGTACTATACGCAGTTGTCAGAAAGTTACAGATAAATAACTATAACTTAGATGGTTAAGAATAGCTATGCTTATACAATCATGCAGGAGAATTTTTTTTTTTTTTAATACAGCTTTTTATAAATGCTCTAACTCAGCTTTTGTTTTTAAAAAAAAATGATAAAAATGAGAAAGTTTAACTACTAGCAAATCACTTTGAATGTTGATTAATGATTCTCTGCAGTATTCATAGTTTATCTTTAAAGATTTCGTCTTTGAAGGCTGTGTTGATTATTAATCAGTTTGTCTGCTTTTATTTATAATATCATGCAAAACTCTCAGTGACTGAATTCTGCTTTGTAATATTTTAGCTTGAGAACAGCCAGACGAGATGAGACGTCCAGATAAACTCTTGCGTTACAAAAGTCCACGTGGCACTACAGTATATCAACATTGGAGAAAAGTCACTAGGCTTATGTTTTTTTTTTTTTTTTTTTTTTTTAAATAAATGTTTTCTTTAACATAAGAAGCTTTCTATCACACTGTGAGAAAGTATTTTTATTTGCTTAAACACTTCTGCGTGTATGATGGTGGTGGGGGGGGAATTTGACTTTGAAGTGTCCAAGCTTCTTTAAGTGCTCGTGTAGAAACAGGGTTATATTATAATGCTGAGTTTGAGTAAATGACTCCAAGCTGTAACAACGTTATAGTTAAAATTCAATTTCTCATCTGCCAGGTAAGTGAAGGGCATTTGTGAATTTACAGTGTTATTGTTCAGGCTCAGCGCCAGGATGGTACTTAGAGTAATGCCGTAGGTGCGAGGAGGCACAGGTGCGTAGTATATACTGCATATATATATATATATATATATATATATATATATATATATGTGTGTGTATATATATATTATACAGCAGGCCTCTAGTTGCAGGTGCTTTTACAATAAATCCCACCTTCTTAGTTATCGATTGGTTACAAGAGTTACATCTTGCAGTATCTATGATCGGTTAGATGTTTTACTATGTGTGAAATGCGAACCAATCAGTGCTCACCTTCCTCAGCTCAAGAACCAGTGGATGAAAGTAAACACACAGATGAGAGAGAGAGAGAGAGTTGTGATATTTACGCCTTGAATGGATTATGAAAGGTTTCCATCTGATTCTTTGGGTTCATCAGATAACATACCATTAATATTTTTTCTTGAGATTCAAATTCTGTCAAATCACAATGAATGTTGGTTCACAGCATTGTGAAAGGAGACAAGACTTTTGATATCTCTGACGTTTCATCCATAAGACGCAAATAAATGTGCTGAGAAAGTCATGGGGCTGTGATTGAGGCCGGAGCACGTTACACATCCGAATGGTCGAGTGAGTAAGATGTTTGTTCCCTTTGCTCATTCTGTTGATTAAGCTTGTTTACAAAGGAGGGACTGGAGAACCTTTACAGGCTACGTGCCGGCTAAGGTCGTACAATCAGTTTAGCCAGTGTTGTCTGCCTTGATTTGCGCCGTCACTCCACCGTGCACCGTGCGACTGTAGCTTAGACACCAAAATTGAGCAACATTCCAGAGAAACTGCAAACAAAATTTGGTTAAGGGTCTGTTAGAAGTGTTTACAGCAAAACAAGACATTTGGCATTGCTACAAAACTGTCAAGAGCTTTTGGGTGTGTGTTAGAAAATGTGTGTGTTTGTCAGGCCTGACTGCCAACATGCCCTTTAATTTATTACTGAATAGCTCCTTAAAACTCGTTTATTACAAGGAAATAATGTTTCTCATATCAGGGTGTTAAGAAACACTATTCTTGAAAATAACCTTAGAGGTGATGTAACTGAAAATTAACATAATTGTAGAATTGCTTATACATTAAATCATGACTTTAATTCCTGATGATTCAAGCATTTTTTGCTTATTTTGCTTAGAACATCTTCTTAGTTTAGTTTTAATACTTGTGATAAAATAATTTTGTGCAAAGTGGAGTGACGTCCAAGCCTTTGCGGAGAAGTCACCGAGCGCTAAACCTTATGAACAATAACACGGTGTCTTACTTTAGGAAAAAACCCAAATGTTTCAGGCTGTCAGGTACAAAACCAGAGGACAAGAAACAAAAATAGAGAGAGAATCCCATGAAGGAGAACGACCCAGTGTTACTATGGAAGGGGAGTCCGCTTCCTAACACTAACCTCCATTCCACACATCTTCCTCTCCTCCATCCCTTCACACCAGCGAGTCTCCTGGGGAATGAATTCATTCCATTTATGTGTATTCTTATGGAAAAAACTAAATCGGTGTACGACCAAATCGGGTTACGACAGAACTTAGGCTTAGAAATAGTAAAGGGAAAAAAAACAACAGTAGAACTCACAGCAGTGTTTAATAGTCAAAGTAAGAGCGTTTCCACACGAACAACATGAAGAAAACTCAAGGCATTAAGAATGAGGAAACCACTTACCACATGCTTGTTAATCAGGTCTAGGTTCAGCAATGTAAACCAAAATGTAATCTGGTCCAAAAATGAGATCAGCTGAGGACCTGAATGTACAGAATGACCAGTGGATTTATGATTTTTTTTCTCTGATGGCCCCGGCGTATTCCAAGATCACGATGCCAGGATTCTTCAGGCTCAAATTGAAAAAGAGTGGTTCAGGGAGCAGGAGACATCATTTTCACACATGGATTGGCCACCACAGAGTCCAGACCTTCACCACATTGAGATTCTTTGTGATGTGCTGGAGAACAGGGGTTAAAAAGTGCTTGGCCCCTTTAATCACTCTGCTTGTATTCTACAGTAGTTTAAATAATAAGGACAGGAGTTTATGATAAACTTGTTTCCTGTTCATGCACACTGACCGTGCTTGTTGTTGCTTTTACAATGAACCCTGACATTTTAAATATGCTGTCTCTGCCACTATTGACTGCCTAATGCTTTTTATAGAGCTAATTACACAAGGTAAATAAGTTAATCGATAACCAGCACACACGTACAACAGCATCACACCCCCCGGCGTGTGTTAGTTTCATGTAGCCACGTGATCTGTAGTGTGTTATTCCTTACCTAATCAAAGCAGCCAAAAATTATCAATGTTTATCAAAGTCTATCTTGTGAGAGAATCCACTCCTCACTTTTAGTCACAGACTAAAGATAAATTTAGTTTTTTTTTTAAATGATCATTATTATTATTATCATTATGTCACTTAACATTAATCTCTAAAGGTGATCTCTAAAGGAAGTCTTGTGTTGTCTGTGTAAAGGTTCTTTTTGTAGTTTCTGCATTTATGCTGCAGTTTTTTCAAATGCAATCTGCTTTATTAGTCTATATTTTTGTCACTTGTTTCTTTTCAGGATTTAAAGGCAGGATCTTGATTTTATATGTTTCAAGAGCAAATAGGTCAACTCCAACACCAAACGGGTAATATTAAAAAACAAACAAACGAATAAAAAAAACCCAGGTAATCTTAAAAACCAAACAGGTAATATTAAAAAACAAACAAACGAATAAAAAAAAAATCCCAGGTAATCTTAAAAAACAAACAAACAGGTAATCTTAAAAAACAAACAAACAGAGAATCTTAAAAAAAAAAAAACAGGTAATCTAAAAAAACAAATAATCTTAAAAAATTATCAAATAATCTTAAAAAAAAAAAAAAAAATCTTTAAAAAAAATCTTTAAAAAAACGAAGAGGTAATCTTAAAAAAAAGTAATCTTAAAGAACAAGTAGGTAATCTAAAAAAAACAAATAATCTTAAAAACCAACCAAACAAATAATCTTAAAAACAAAACAAACAAATAATCTTAAAAAACAAATAGGTAAGCTTAAAAACTAACAAACAAATAATCTTAAAAAACAAATAGGTAAGCTTAAAAACTAACAAACAAATAATCTTTAAAAAAAACAGGCAAATAATCTTAAAAACAAACAAACAGGTAATCTTAAAAAACAAACAAACAGAGAATCTTAAAAAAAAAACAGGTAATCTAAAAAAAACTAATAATCTTAAAAAATTATCAAATAATATTAAAAAAAAAAAAAAAATCTTAAAAAAACGAAGAGGTAATCTTATAAAGAGTAATCTTAAAGAACAAGTAGGTAATCTAAAAAAAAACAAATAATCTTAAAAACCAACCAAACAAATAATCTTAAAAACCAAACAAACAAATAATCTTAAAAAAACTAATAGGTATTCTTAAAAAAAGTAAACTTAAAAAACAAGTAGGTAATCTAAAAAAAAAATAATAAAAAAAGCTTAAAAAACAAAACTAATAATTAAAAAAATATTATAATAATTAAAAAAACAAAAATAATCTTAAAAAAACAAAAAGAGGTAATCTTAAGAAACAAATGGGTGAACTTAAAAACTAACAAACAAACAATCTTTTAGAAAAATCAAGCAAATCTTAAAAAAAACAGCAAAAATCTTAAAAAAAATATTTTAAAAAAGCAGGTAATATTTAAAAAACAAATAAATAATCTTAAAAAACAAGTATCTACCATCAAACAGGCAATCTGAAACAGAAAACAGTTAACATGTAATCTTGATCAGGTAATCTCAACAAACATATAATCTCAACAAAAAAAAGAAGAAACAGGTAATCTCTTATGTTAAACAACTAACAGGTAATCCTAAACAGCAAAAAGGAAATCTTAAACATCAAATCACTTGGTATGTGTGAGAACTTACATCATTAGGGTTTTTTTCCTTTTTTATTCCTTGTTTTTATTATTTTATTTTTTTAACTAAAGTATCTCTCTCTCTCTCTCTCTTTCTCTCTCTCTCTCTCTCACCATTACCTGCCAAAACAATCCAGCAAATGATTAGCTCTAGCACACATTTGTCATCCCAGCTGCATTAAGACTGTCTCTGCTTTTCTTCACGTTTTCTGGCCTGCCTAATGTTAAGTGCTCGGTCAAGAACAATGAAGCAGATTCCACCCCACTTTACTGTGATGTTTCCACTGTTACGGAGCTGACATAACTAGAACAGCTCACACAAACCCTGATTAATTATGTCACGTTATATTACTTTAAAAGAAAACCTGACTGAACTGTTCATGCAGGAAACTCCATCGAGTGTTTGGTTTTTTAGAACCTCATGATGTAATCAGATTCTCATTGTCCGATTCTAGTAACGTTTTCCTGCCATGTTTCAGACCCTGTGAGATTAATAAGTCTTATATAAACACCCCTTTTTGTTTTTGGAAGGATCCCTTTTGACTCAACTGAATTTCATTTACTTTAAAGAAGCCAAAATGTTCAGTCTGTGTGGTGCTGCGACTCACAGAACAGGAAGCTAGAACATGAGAGTTCAGCCTGGAGGTGAAACAATAAAGCTGTTCCACTACGGCTCGGGCAGCCGGATTTTAGATGAAATCTGAATTCCTGTCTTGCTCTCTGAGTATTATCAGACACTGGAGCAGGGAGGAAGTGCTTTAGACTTTGAGAATGAAAGAAGTTTGAACCCGTCTTTGGAGATTTAAGGCTTGTGCAGTGCAGTTCATTTCAAGTTGTTCTCTTTTTCAACCTAAATCATGCTTCATCTTTACTGTCCTGATCATAAAATCAAGATTGACATAAAATCATAAAATCAGAAAAAAAGGACAGATTCATTGTATAAATGACCAGAACAGGACGTATTTGTTTCAGTTTGGTAGGAGACATTGTCCAGAATGAGACTGATTCGTTTCAGAACTATGTACACAATGTCCAACACATCAGACTGAGTCATTTCAGAAGTGGACACTGTCCAGGACAGGATTGATTCAGTTCAGAGGAGAACATTAATGTGGGACCTATTTAGTTCAGTAAAGGACATTGTCCAGATCAGGACTAATTGAATTTGGTAGAAGTTGTTGTCTAGATCGGAATTTCTTCCCTTCGGTAAAAGACATTGTGCAGAACAGAACCGACTCAATCCAGAAGAAGACATTGTACAGATCAGGACTGGTTTAATACAGTAAAGAACTTTGCATGAGCTAGAGGGGTTTTTTCAGTTAAGGACAACTGATTGCATTTGTTTAAAGACATTATCTAGAACAAGATTGAATCAGAAGGCATTGTCCAAAGATTCAGCCCTGTTGAAGACACTACACCGGTCAGGACTTCTATCAGTTCTAAGATCATTTCAGATCTTATTAGTAGAAAAAAACAGATTAAGTCATTCAGAAGATGTCATCTAGAATGAACCAGATTTAGTTCTGTAGAAGACAAATAGGACTCTGAAGAAAGTGCAGAACCTTATAGCATTTCCAAGATCATATCAGATCTTATCAGTTCTGTAAAAGACATTATCTAGAAAAGAGGAAAAAAAGATTCAGTTCTGTGGAAGACATTGTCTAGATAATGAATCAAGATACAAAAAAACTGATTCAGTTATGCGAAAGACATAACTGACATAACTGAAAGACATTTTCATAAGTTCTGGTGAAGACTTTATCTAGAACAAGCCTGAATCAGTTCTGTAGAAGACATTATCTAAAAAAAAAGCAGATTCAGTTATGAAAAAGACATTATCTAGAAAAAACGATTTTGTTCTGTAAAAGACATTATCTAGATAAAAAAACTAGACCTGATTCAGGTCTGTGGATGTTATCTAGAAAACCCTGGATTCAGTTCTGTAGAAGACATTGTCTAGAACAAACCAGATTCCTCTTTGTTGAAGACGTTATCTGGAACAGGACTGTGAATCAGTTCAGTAGAACAAAAATTGGCTCAGTACATGTGTCTTAATTTTTCTAAATAAAAAATTTCTGATTAAACAATAAACAGAATTGCGGGTGTACTACAAACAAGTGTGTGTGTGTGTGTGTGTGTGTGTGTGTGTGTGTGTGTGTGTGTGTCACTCAGGTAATCTCTCCAAGACTTGCACGGCGGACGGCTGGACTGAAGTGCAGCCCCTAATGATCGCTGTGAACTGTGGGTATAATCTCAATGGCACTGTCGATGATGTAAGTCTGAGTAGCTGTTTTTTCTTCTTCTTCTTCTTCTTCTTCTTCTTCTTCTTCTTATAGAAAGTTCATATCATGTGTGCATTTACGAAAAAGAAAAAATTTCTTACATATTTTAGACTCAAAGATATTAAATTCACCGTTGCTCTTTCAAGCTTGAGATATTATCCCGAGAGAGGGGGGCCCCCCTCCTCCACATACACACAGCTTGGAAATGATTTCTTTTTCTTTATATACATATATTCATCGGCTCCTCGTGCCTCTCACCTCAGAGTTCTTACGTTCTGACTCAGCAGTTCATCTCCCGCTGCTCTTTAGCTGTCTGTCACTTTACCAGCACAGCCTGAAGTGACACATTAGACTCGATTACGCTGAGCCACTTGACATCAAAGTGTTCTCAAGAAACATTCCTCGCCTGCCAGGTCGTCAGTGATGAACCGTCTCACAGAGTCTCTAACAGCTCCGTAACACAGCAAACAATGACCATTTTTACGCCTGAACCGTTTATTGTAAACTTATTGCTACCGTTGATATTGATTTTTTTTCCCTCTCGGTAGTTTAATACAATAGAAGAAATACAGTTTGCATCACCACCCACTGAGTGGTAGTAGTAGCCTTAATGTGGCGCCCTAGTGACGGGGAGGAATTGGACACATGACTAAATTAGGTTGAAAACCGAGAAAAAAAATAAATTTAATACAAAAGTTGATTAAAAAGTTCACCCATGACCCTCTCAATTTCTAGACTATATGTAGAAAATTTATACCATGACGAACTATTTCTGTCCTGATGGGTGTGGTCACTTTGCAGATAGCCCCGCCCACATTCCCAGTGAACAAGGGATTGCTTTTGCCTTCTAACTCTGTGTCTGTCTTTATTCCTCGAACTGTGCGTAGACATTCAGAAGAGGAGATGCCACCTTTAAAAGCTAAACATTTAAATCCGTCACTGTTCCAATCTAAATTCCGTGCTATAGTATAGTCTGGGAATTGGGGACTTCGTCCTCGAACAGCTCACACTTCTCCGTCTTTAATAAGTGTCCATCCAGTCAAGCAAACCCCCTCATCACAGCCCACACCCGAGGTCGTTTAAAATCTATTACGCTCAATACAAGACATACTGTAGCACTGAATCATATAGCAGTTCAACACACAGGGGAAATAATTACACATTTATTACTGAGATGGGAAAGAGGAACCTTGAGGGAGGAAATAAAAAATGCTAGGAATGCATGCTGAATGATGGATGAAGATCCAGAGAAGGAGAAGAAAAAGGCGGTAGTTTTTTTTTTTGTGTGTATATATATATATATATATATATATATATATATATATGAAAGACGAACGTGTTCTAACCCTGCCTTTGACCTCAGCAGTCTTATTTAAAGAGAAAAATCCCTGCAAAACATTACCAGCTCTTACGCACAGATTTATTTTTATATAGATGTTTTTTCTGAGTTGTTTTTAATTTTTAAACAGAATGACGTCCATCCAAGCTTTTACTGAAGACGTAACTGTGCGTAACGTAAAATAAAACAATTTAATACTCGGTTATGTGAACAAAATTGAAAGTAAAAGTGTCTAATTAGTTGAACTAACCTCATCGACTGGCATCCAGGTCCTGTCTGACTGTGAGTAATGACGCAGTTATTTACTTATTGTCTACAAAACACAATTTACTTTAGTGACTAATCATTTCATCAAGTGTGATTCATCTCTACAAGGACCAAAGCAAAAACTAAATGCACCATAGAATGAAATACAACTTTAGTCTTTGTTTTAATAAGATCAAAAACAAAAAGGTAAACAAGCCAGAATATAAACGTGCTAAAATTACGTAGGCGAGTTGATAGTAGGAAAAAAAAAAAAGTGTTCAGATTCGGCATTTTTATGCCGTTACATTATCAAAGATCGTCCGCGTGCAAAGTCTCTAATCAGCTGTTTTCTCCAAACTCTATGAGTGAATTAGTCTCAAAGCCACTCGTTACACACACACTTGCACCGGTCACAAAACACAATTAACGCAAGTTTGTCATACGTTATAGTGTGAAAAATTTTTGTGACTCGGTTCTTTGAATCTCGTTCATCAAAATCAACAAATCTTTTTTTTTAAATCTTTTAGTTCATTTTGTTTTTTTGATCAGAAATTAAATAAAATGTTACATTTTTAATAAACAGACCCCCAACACGTCTACATACAAACATTTTGGCTATAGTTCCAGTAATGAAAATATTGCAGTGCAGCTGAGGACATATTATAATAAACAGAATGAGCAGCTCACCATCATATCTTCTGGTCCGAATCGTTCGTTCTTTTATGCTATTAGCGTCTATGGGAGTCACGTGACAAAAGAACGAACGATTCGAACCAGAAGACTCATGAGAAGAAGATCCACTCAGTTCTGTTTCCTGTGTACTGCACTGCATAGCGTCTATGGGAGTCACGTGACAAAAGAACGAACGGAGGTGACAGATGTCTTGTCCAATCAGAGGTGAGAATCAACACGCCTATGTGTGCGGTTTGCGAATGGAATTCTTATTGCTGATCTTTAGTGGCAGATGTAAGAATGTCATTCGCAAACCACACCTACCTTTTTTGGCTTGTTGATTCTCACCGCTAGTGATGCGCGGGTCGGGTATTTTTCCAACCCGCGGGTCCCGCTTTTATGAAATGATTTGGCCCGCCCCCCCCCCCCCCCCCCCCCC
>JAQMYG010000019.1:18574498-18585830 GCA_030014215.1 Clariallabes teugelsi | reverse complement strand
CTCCAGCAAGCTCAGTAAAACCTAACAGCTGTTTTCTTATAAAACTGCACAAATCTGTGTCTAAAACTCCTGATTTTCAGCAACGAGTTTTCACTCCAAATATTTATTTTGTTACTATTTTGTTTATTTTGTTACTATTTATTGCTCTTTATAGAAGTTTCTTTTATGCAGAAATGTTTTCAAAAGCATTTCAAAAGCCGTATTTTTGTATGTGCCCAAGATCTTTTCACAGTACTATAAGTAAAACAGCTGTTAGGTTTTACTGAGCTTGCTGGAGGATACGAGTTTTTCTGGTAACTTTGTCACACTCGCTCCTTTATATTTTTATGCAAATCCCAGTAGCGTACATTAGGCTTTTTATTTCCATCTGAAAACTAGTCTGTCTTGTACTATATTTCTTTTCTTTACAGTCATGCATATATTCTCCTGTAATGTTATTTATTTATTAATTTTTAAGTTATATATAGAAATACTAAATGATTTTGTACATAATTATGCAGACATGATAAACATATATTAAAAAAATTGGTACAGCATATAATATGGTGCCTAAGACTTTTGCACAGTTCTGTATATTATCACCCAATGGTTTATTAGATCTTTTTTATCAGATTTTTTTTTTTTGTGTGTGTGTGTGTGTGTGTGTGTGTGTATGCCTGCATGTTTGTGTGTCTGCTCCAAGACACCTGCATGTTTAGTGTAGAAATGTGCTTGAACTCTTTTTTATGCACTAATTATAGTCTTACCCATTCATTTCCAATGACCGGTCACCATGAGTGTATAAAAGTTTCATAAAACACACACATTTTTATAAAAATATACTATATTTATTTTGTGTTCAAAAGCCATGTGTGAACAAAGTCATGGAACCTCATGACAAGAGGATGTAATTAACTGCGCTTTTTTAGAGAGGAAAAAAAAAGTTTTGTTCCTCTTATTTGACTCGGCTTGAAATGCAGATTTACCAGGGAATTCTCTTTGCATTTCCGTTGTACTACTGTATACCAGGAGTCGGAAACCTTAAACACTCAAAGTTTCCCACAGGAAAGAAAACACCGGGAGCACGAAACCCTTTTGACATCTAAAATAAACATAACACTATATTGTTTTTCTTTTTTTTACCTTTATGTTACATATATATAAAAAAAACTGTGTTGCATTTATGAAATTTAATGAACTACAGAGAAAACGAAATTTTATTTCTGCATGCAACAAAAATATTTTGAACTCTTGGTTGAAGGTTCTTTCAAATAAAATACTCAAGATGTATTTGAGGCCTTCGCGTATTTACAGTATGAAATAAAACACCAAACTAAATTATCCATAGCAAACTAAAAACACTGTCTCCTTCTGTGGGACATCATCCTTTTATCACGTGTACTGGAGCGCGCAGTCAGCTGTTATTCTAATGTTACAAGATTGCCATAATCTCCAAATTTAGAATTGCATTAATAAAACTTTATTTTATTTACTTTATTTTCCAAAGCCACAGGGAGCCGCAGCAGAGGGATGAAGGAGCCACATGCAGCTCCGGATTTTAAGTACCAATTTCAGTTTGTGATTTGGCTTGTTTTTGGGTATTCCACTTGAACAAAGTTGCAGGCACAGCTAGTTTTAATATAAACTGTTAAAGGGAATTAATCACCTTCTGACCAATCAGATTTCAGCATGCAGCAGCACCGCTGTATAATTTCAATTATCGCACAGAAACATTATTAAGAGTATCGAATATCAGAGAAGCCATGTTACACGTTATGCTGTGAACTGTCAGGTTAAAGAGGCAGAGACAGATAATTATCAAAACAGTATTATGAAATAATCCATTATGCATGATTTTCTGCTTTGGCGGTCGTATTAAGCACATGATAAAAAGCTTCGACGGGGCTGATTCACCGCGTTCTCTCCCCGTCCCCCTGGCCTCGCCTCCAGCCAGAGGATTTTTTAATTTTTTTAAAATCCATTTCAGGACGAGGACCTGAAGCAGGAGGCCATGTTTCAGCAACGCTTTGGGAGCAATTTTAGATGATGTGGATGCATTAGAACTACAGACGGAGCCCATTTGTATTACGTTCGCTATGCAGAAAGCATCAATCACACACACTCTACACTCCCCCCCAGAGTATTCTGTTACCCCGGTAAAAAAAAAAGTTTTTTACGCCGCCATGTGAGAGATTCATTATCGAAACAGGAGCGATGCTCAGAGCTGCGGGGGCGTTTAAGTGCTCGTCTGATTCGACTCGATTCCGCAGCACCTGGGGGAGAGAGGATTAGAGACATTTGTTTGAGTAAAAAAAAATTAAAAAATAATAATAATAATAATAATTCAGAGACACAAATCATGTCACACGTGTCCGGAGGTTTGTTAGAGAACATCAGTGAAGCATGAAGCCTAAGGAACACACCACACAGGTCAGGGATAAAGTTGTGGAGAAGTTTAAAGCCAGGGTTAGGTTATAAAAAAAAAAAAACATCTCAAGCTCAAGAGTAACCACGGACCTTCTGGCTGCTTCTCTAAATAAATGCTCTCCTGTCAGTTCAGGTGGAAGGCCATGTCTTGATAGGTTTGCAGTTGTGATACATCATCTTTCCATTTTCAGGTTATGGATTGAATGTTGCACCGTGAGATGTTCAAAGCTTGGATTTTTTTTTTTATTATCCAACCCTGGTTAAAACTCCTCCACAACTTTATCCCTGACCTGTCTGGTTCGACTAGTTCATGGTGCTGTTTGTTCACTGATGTTCTCTAACAAACCTCTGAGGGCTTCAAGGAACAGCTGTATTTATACTGAGACTAAATTACTCACAGGTGGACTGTATTTACTAATTAGGTGACATCTGAAGGCAGTTGGTTCCACTGGATTTTAGTTAGGGGTCTCAAAGTAAAGGGGGCTGAATACAAATGCACGTCACACTTTTTAGATTTTTATTTGTACAATTTTTTAAAAATCTGTTTATCATTTTCCTTCCACTTAACAAGTACTGTATGTTTGTCACATACAGTAAAATCCCCCCAAAAAACAATAAATTACATTTGTGGTTGTCAAAAGTTCAAGGGGTATGAATACAGTACTTTTGCAAGGCACTGTACTGTATTATAGGGTGTATCATATTGTATCACGTACTGTAACAACGCTCCAGTGTCAGTCATCTTTGTAAGAGAGAAAAAAAGGAGTACAGGATAAAAAGCACGACAGGTTGTTTGTTTGAAATAGATTTTAATTTAATCAGGGTTCATACTCAGGGAACCTGACACTCGTCCTAAGATCTTTGGCTCTACAGGTTACAGACAGCCTCGCTGTTTGGTTTGGGTTTGTTGTTGTCGTTGTTGTTGTTGTAATGTACATATTCTCGGCTTTAACAAAACCAAGCAACCACTAATACAAAGGACAAAATTTAAAAGGAGAGAGAAAGACAAAACAAACAAAAAAAACAGGCATATTCTTGCACTGATGAAGGATGTTTAACACAACCACAAAAACAAGGAAAAATCCAGCCTAAAATAAGGCTTAAATAATAATAATAATAATAATAATAATAAGCCAGTGTTAGCAGCCTGGGAGTAAAAAGCTTTATTTGACATAAATGAATAAATAAATATATTTTAACCAAGGGGACGGATTTAAGGCGAAGCAGTCCCGACCTCATCAAAATCCCCTTCTTATCAGCTTCATGCTGAATCAAATGAAACCCAGTGACTCTCTGTCACACAGAGAAGCGAATCATGACACCTTTAATTAGGATAAAGTCTTCCATGCTGACGTTAATTACTGTTTTTGTTTAGTTTGTGTAGTGATTAGGACTCAGTCGGAAGTATGATTTATTTGTAAATGAGTTATTTGAAATTACCTGAAAATGACACTGGAACTTCATTAATTTTCATACCCTTTACTGATTTGTGTGGCATGTTTATTAGAAATAAATAAACAAACAAACAAACAAATAAATAAGTCAATCTGTGTCATTTTGTGTCAGCTTTCCAGTTTCACCACTTACTTGCTTAACATAATTTTAAAAACAAAAGCATTTTAGAATAAATATTTTACAATGCCTTTTTTTTAAATAAACATTTTTACATTTATCTGGTTATACAGAATGTACGAGTCCCATTTTGACCACGGTTATAGTCAGGACCAAATAAATAATGAAAACCTTTTTCCATATTTTTTAATTAAATGAGGAGTTTTTTTTATTATTATTATTTTTTGACATTTTATTGACTGGTTAACATGACAGTAAGACATTATATAAGGGTTAAATAAGATTTCTTTAAGAATTGATTCTCGTGACTTCATTGTGTTTTACTTCAACCAGGCACAAAAACTGTTTTTTTTCCCCAGGTAAATTACCTCATGAACAGCTAAACGTTCTTCTATATGTGCAATATTGTGTGCAATACCACTGTGTAATATACTGTGCAATCACAGATATTTATTTAACTTATTTGAAAGAATCCCACACCCTACTCCATTTGTTGTTAACCTTTTTCTTAAAAACAAACAAACAAACAAACAAAAAAAATCCTTCTCCATTTTTTGCAAGCGTACTTGCCAATAAAACTCTTTCTGATTCTGATTCTGGTTCAGGTTCAGGTTCAGGTCGGCTGCAAAGCCGCCATCGTCTTCTTCCAATACTGCATCATGGCGAGTTTCTTCTGGCTCCTGGTCGAGGGCCTGTACCTCCATGCCCTGTTGGCTGTCTCGTTTTTCTCAGAGAGGAAATACTTCTGGTGGTACATCCTGATCGGATGGGGTAGGTAGCCAAGGATCGTTAATCTGTTTGTAACAAAAGGTGTCCAACGTTTTTGGGTAACAACTTTTGTAATGGCAGATCTTCTAAGGTGCTGCATCTTAAACAGGTTCAAATAAGCATTAGATAGATAAATCTAATGATAAATAAAGATAAATTGGGTGTATTTAACTATTAACTTACACTATATGTCAGTACTATCTGCACACAACTCACTCATGACCAAAATATTTACATACTGTAGACTGCATTGTGCTGGGATTTTACTTGAATAGAATTTATTCTAAACAGCGTCTGTATTTGCTGCTTTAAAAAAATAAACTCTTAAGGTTTTGTTTTGATCTCAGCAGGAGATAAAAAAGGGCAAGTGCTCCTAGAGGGCTTTATACTGAATAAAAAGGCAAAACCCTCTTTCCCCACATGATTTAATGGAATCTTTACCAGCACATCAATTCAGACAGGATTAACCCAAGCTAAATGTCACCAGAAGCAACTGGGTGCTGAAGCTGAATGCGTCTTGTTCATAACCGATGCATCGTCCCGGCAGCCTGATTTAACCTCGGAGTAGCATTAGCATCATTTAACATGACTATAAATATATAACATAAACATCACGCCTGTTCATTTCAGCTGTATTCTGCATAGACTCTGGCTTTAAGCGAAAAAATTTAAATAACTCTTTACAGGTTAATGCTGTAATTATCAATTAAATTAGTAAATAGTAAATGATCACAGTCTCTTAGCCTGATTTAAGCGAATACACACTTTTGCGGTAAGAGTGGCGTCGGGGTGTTGGTCTTCATTATTTCATTTCATTTGTGTGTTAGTTATGTGAAGGTTTAAAGTTCTTGGTTCATATGTATGTGTAAACTACAGCTCATCAAAAAAATAAGAGACCTCTGCAGTTTACTCCAGAAAACTTCTGAAATGTCACGAGGAAGATGGATGGTTATCTGTCCCTTTTTACAGGACAGATAGTCATTTGTCTTTACTACTGTAATAGTCTTTTTCATTATTTTACATTAATTTTTTTGTACTTAGTGTTGTTTGTAAGGGGACTGAGAGTAACATAATTAAAATTATCTACATGTATGTACTGTACACTTAGCAGAATCGACAGTAAAGTTGATTTTGACCAAACAGTAATGATTTATTAATGTTATTTAGCTATAGCTAAATTAACACAATTTGTTGACAAATTATTAGCATTTTGTTTTATTTGAGTTATTAAAGCTCAGAATGATCTTGGGTTGTTTTGATGTGTTTTGATGATGTCATTTCCTTTAAATATACACTCTAAATAACAATAGTTATACTTTGAATTTGGGACAAATATCATCAGCAGTTAAAAAAAAATTAAACAAAATTGTTCATCTGTAAGGAAAAAAATATATATATGAGAAACTGATTATTTTGCAGTGCTCTCTCTTAATTTTTTTCAGCGCTGTAAATATGTATTTATTTATTTATCTTAAATATTAGATTAAGATAAATAGATATGCCATTCTGACAAAATATTTTTTAGGAAAATCAGACCTCATGACTGCGCTGTAGCTCAAGTCTCCCTGCTTCCTTTTCTACCTATAAAAAGGATTGTGATTTTTTTTTTTCATCTGCTAAAATACTCATGTAACTTTATACTTTAAATAATATGAATGTCTTTCAGCATATACTGTAGGATTGTAATTGACAGTAGTAGGGGAACTACTGTACATCTAGTATTTGCTAGCAGTTCAATACTTTACAAAGAAAAAACTCCTGTAATTCACAGATGAAACTGACCTGCACTTGAAGCCCTGAATAGATCAGAAATGTTGCAACATTTCGCTGCTTCTTCTTGAAGTGCGCTTTCTCATTCTCTCTATCCTAGCATGTCTAGTTTAAACAGAAACTGAACAAAGCTAATGTAGCTTAATGATGCCAGTCAGGACCAACAGATTCAGATTAATACATGTAAAAAGAATAATTTATTTTCATTCAAAGAAGTTGCTATGCAGCAGTCAGTATTAGTTTAAATTTCTTTAATATTCTTCAAAGCCTCCTGGATATGGCTGGACATAGAGTCAAAAAGACGTCCGCAGTGCTCCGGTGTCTCTCGCTCGGTCCACACCTGGTCTATCGCTTCCTGAAGATCATGTACAGAAATTTGCCACAGAAGTTCACAATTGAACCATATTTCACGGCTTCGGAAAGTAAAAGTCTTGAGGCGTATTTGTTCTACGCTTTTACTTACAGTTTCTAAATCTAGATTGAAGAGTCTGTTCGATCGTGTCTTTTCAGTAGCAGCCACTGAACTCTAGACTGAGCTGTCTCTGTACATCAGACCGGCTCATACACATGTTTTTAAAAATTTCACCTCAAGACCTTTTTATACTCTTTGGCATTTGATACAATGTGAGTATTAGATGACATACTCTTTTCCCCTTTATTTATTTATTTATTTATTTGTTTTATGCAATGTTGGTGGTCTTCTTATTGTTATTTATTGTTTTTTGTTTGTTTGTTTGGTTTTTATTAGGATTTTACACAAATGTTGTCACACTGTAAACACTGTGTTGTGTTTAAATGTGCTTTATAAATAAATATGACTTGATTAAACCAGCTGATTATATTCAGCCACAACTCTTCAGCCAAATACTGTAGGCTCGAACTAATTAATGACATCACCATTTTTGTTTGTCTGTTTGTTTAGATTGACAGCTATGACTTGTACACCTGGTAAAGATGAAGTCACTAAAACCTTCCGTGCATTTTTCCTGCATGTTTTTTTTTTTTTTTTTTTTTTCCCCAGGAGGCCCGATGATTTTCATCACTGCCTGGAGCTTTGCCAAAGCGTATTTCGACGACGTTGGGTATGTCATATTTATAAAACACCACATACACACACACACACACACACACACACACACACAATGAAGCCAATAAGGTTAAATCCTCCTACAGTTAAACCCGAAGCTAATTCAATTCGACAGAGTTTCTGAGAGTCATTCAAAACTGGTAATTGAACTCAGCGCCCCCAGGAACGTATGTTATTAAAGATCATAGCTGGTAATTGAACTCAGCGCCCCCAGGAACGTATGTTATTAAAGATCATAGCTGATAGTGGAAAAGCTCTGAGGTTATTTTAAATCATCCATAAAAAAAACTCTGAATTAAAATTTTTTCCCCCCTCTCCATCAGGTGCTGGGATATTATCGAGAACTCAGACCCACTCTGGTACATCATCAAAACGCCGATATTAGCTTCTATACTGGTAAGTCGACTCACTTTTCAAGGTTGAACGAAAAATCAATTTACAGCTCAATTAAAGGTTCTACATTGACCTTGATGACGATAATAATAATAATAATAATCGAATAACCTGAAGGTGTTTTTTTCTATTGAGTTATGTGTCACTGATCGTCTCACCTTATTTATGTGTAAATAGATATCAATACGAAATGTTTAATTACGTTTTATATTTCCCTGAAGACTAAAACACAAAACTGTTTATTGATTTCATTGTAGCAGTAATGATAGTCAAGACCCACAATGTAGTGGACCTTTAATATTTCAGTCCAATATACTCAAAAGTTTGGCATCACTTGCAAATTTCTTTGTTTTTTCGTTCAGTGATTTATTTTCTACATTCTACAACAATACTGGTTCAAAACTATGAAATAACGCATATGGAATTAAGTAATTATGTAACAACAACAACAACAACAGTCAGTTGTTATTTTAAGACGTGAAGGTCAGCTGTTCTGGAATATTTTTTTGCAGGAACAGTATTGTGTCAAGTGCATCCGCAAAACCAACCAAGCACCGTGATGTAACTGTCTCTCATGAAGACCTTCCCAGGAAAGCAAGACCAAAACTTAAACTTAAAAAGTTACCAGCCGCAGAAATCACCAATTAACAAACAGGACCATCGATTAGAGCCATTATGAAGCTTTACAGAGCAGAAGTAGCAGATATACATCTCAATATCAACTGTTTCAATGAGATTATTGTGTATTTTTGGACGCCTTCAGTATTGCTTTACATTGTAGAAAGAAATAAACATCAGGAAAGACCATGGAGTAAGAAAGTGTGTCCAAAGTTTTGAGCGGTAGTGTGTGTGTACCTACGTCATTCTATTTAAGTCAGTTCTGTTAAATATATATACTGTTTGTTAAAACTTGTTATACACCCAATTCCAGATTTAGTCTAACAGTCTTGTGCGAAGACTTTACACCAGCGTACTGTACAAGACGTCCCGTACAAGTCTGTGCTCCCAAACTGGTGGTAACAGTTTGAGCCCCTTTCCAAAGACTAATAAACTGAAGCTCCAACCATGGCACAGCCAAACCTTTTTAACTGTCATAGAGGAACATCACATCAACCCTCCAAATCCATGTGACCTTGGGCAGACTGTGATTAGAAGAAAAGCCTTTTGGCCCTCCAGTGTTCAGCTAAAACAAATGTCAGCATTACTGTATCTGCTCTCCTGCTTGAGCTACAGTAGGAGATGAGTTTTGGGAAGAGAGTAAGGTCAGGCCGAGTCAAAGCTGCATGACACAGCAGGGAGGAATTGATTTTAAAGTATAATTAAAAGGGGTCAAAGCAGTTTTAAATTCTTACCAATAATATGTAGTCGAAAGGGGAGGAAAATAAAACAATCAGGTGATGAACAGTCCTGAACATCTCATAAGCTTCTCGTTATATTTCCACTTATTCTGTTTTACAATATCAGCTCCGTTATCCTCTGGGTTCTGAGGTTGAATCCCAAATAGCGCTAAATAAAAGATAAAGATAAAGAGACTTTATTGTCATTATAGTGATACAACGAAATTTGTTTGGTAGCGTTCAGAGACCAGCAGCAATAATAAACATAGAAATAAACTTAAGAACAAAATATAACAATATATAACAAATAAAGAATAAACACCAGGTAATTGCACTTAAATGTATAAATATAACAATATATACAATGGAATGTATGCGAAGTGGGACCTGGATCTTAGTGTAAACAGTAGAGTGCAAAAAAAGTGCAAACGTGATCGTCTGAGGTAAGAAAATATGGCATTTTTTTAAAAGAAAATAAAAAGTTATACTAATAGCTGGAGTAACAGTCCTGGTACAGTATAAAGTGTTTGGTGCAGAAAAGTGTTGTAAAGGAAGTGCACTATGTAAGGTTTTCTACACACCTTGATCAGGAGTTTGAGAGGGATTTGGGATTAAGCCGTCAAGAAAAGAACACGGACGATCTGGAGGCGATTTAGAAGCAATTATTAACCCTCCTGTTACCTTCAAATTTACTAACATCTTTTATCCTTGGGGTCAATTTGACCTCAGCAATTTAAACCTCCAAATTTATCATAATTAAAATTCTTACCCAAGTTTATGTATAAAACAAATTATGTCAATCATTTATTTTGAGACTTTAAACATTGAATTGGGTCAAAATGACCCCAAAGATAATAGGAGGGTTAAGGAGACAAAGTTTTTTTTGTTTGTTTGTTTGTTTGTTTGTTTTTAAGATGCCATATCAGTGTTTTGTTGCTGAAAGTGCGTCTGTGACTGGTTTTGGATGTGGGTTTTGGCAGGCAGCTGCTCTCTCCTCAGTACAGACCTACTTTCACCCATGCAGCGATCGACAGTTAGTGTAATTTATGATTATTTACAAACACCTACTGTATGACGCAGAGTGATAGTTCTACAGTACAGTAGTTTAACATCCCATTTCTCTTATCGTCTATTATCATCACTGAATGGGTGAAATGCCTCTCTTCCAATTAGATTTGCAGGATGTTTGGTAGCAACTAACTGTTGTATAATTATTACTCTTTCAAGGATATTTCACTGTTGATGTTTGAATGTTCAAAATGTTTCAAAAGAGAGTTTTCACTCCCACTGTGGAAGAAATAAACAAGATGAAAATTGCTAGACTAGACATGAATCATCTAGAAGAAAAAGAGAGAGAGAGACATTTTTATACAGTTAAATACTTTACTGAATTATTATTTATGTGTTGCTATAGATTTTTGTTTCACAGAAGAGTAATATGATTTACTGAACATTTTCCCCTCTTTTTTTCGCCACCTTTGTCTAAATTCACAAATAATCTTTCTGGACTATTCAATGATTTTGGACTTTCCAGGATTTTGTAAACACCACAAACTTCTTGCGCTGTTATTTATTGCCGTAAATTCAATTTCAGTCAAACATGTATCATTTATTCCGCTCGGCAGTACAATCAAGCTCCAAAACAACACGTCGATTGACATCCCAAGCTGACAAAATCAGTGGATATTGACTGAAAATATTGACCGTTTGCTTAGTTTCTGTGGCCATGTGACCCGCAGACTGGACTGAATAAGACAACAGGACATGTCCTTAAATAAACAGGGACTTGAACTTCCTGACAGCAGGAGAAATATGATACCATTAGGATTCACTTTGCAAGAAGATTCGTCACATTCATCACCCCTGAATTTAGAACTCATTTAAGGGGGAAATACGGTGTAGATTTATAGTCTTGTACATTTAATCGCCCTGGGCCGCACAGCAATGGTTAGTATGAACCCAATTTGGAAGTGCAAGGACACTTCTATCACTACCAAGC
>JAQMYG010000019.1:18558120-18574398 GCA_030014215.1 Clariallabes teugelsi | reverse complement strand
GGGAAAGGAAGACATGGCGAGACATGGCCCATAGAATAGCCAAGAATCGGACACGATTGAATGGCTAATGATGATGACATTTAATCTAAAAGGTGAGGAACAGGATATTTTTTACTATAATTTCTTTTGGCACTCATAACATACTCGTACACAATAAAAGCCTTTAACTACATTCATTATTCCCTTCAGCGAGAGAGAGGGAGAGAGAAGGGGAATGTGGGTAGATGTGCACGGCCACCACTGGAAAATCTGTTTCCCTAGTTAAATGTTTATGCAAATTTTATGATGTCTGGGATTTGCCCATGATTTGTGACCGTAGCATAGAAGGATAGAGTAGACACTTCTCGGTTTCCACCCACTCACACACTCATGGCCTTCGTTAAAGTGCAGCAGAGAAGCAGCTGTTCCATGCACATCGCACATTTGAGGTTTTCACGAACATTATTGAACAAGAGTCAGTCCATTAGTCCTGTTTTCTCTCTGTCTGGCCTGCTGTTTCGGGCTTCCTGTATCTCTGCTAATAGACTGCAGCTTTAGTTATTTTTTTATTTTTTTGTAACAAACCAACACTGCGTTGGGAAACAAATTAGTTTTATAGTGGGGCATCAATTACGGATCATGGCGGCGAGTAAACACAAATCACGCTGTTGTTTTTCCTCTGATAACAGATGAACTTCATCCTGTTCATTTGCATCATACGCATCCTGCGGCAGAAGATCAACTGTCCTGACATCGGGAGAAATGAATCAAATCAGTATTCGTGAGTGTCTTATTTGCCATCAGTACTTTTTTCTCTTAATGTGTTTTTGTGTCTTTTTTTTTCTTTCGGTTCAGTTAACACCTGTGTTTATTTTAAGCATTTTTACTCCCTAAAGAGCCCACGGTGATATATATGTGAGATAGTGAAGGAGTACGTAGAAATCATTTTTCCCCTCATGTAATTTTAATGCAAGGCACAAGAAGAAAGACGCCCGAGTCGTTGCCCAGCGGCGAAGCAAAGATCCCTGCATTACCGTCTCATCTCTCCGTAAATGTCAGTGGATCATGGCCGACTCCATCCACGTGATTTAATGTCCTTTATCTTAAAGTAGCTTTTTACCAAGCAGGAAGAGTCTGTCTTAGAGCCCTTACGGTTCCATCCAGCCGTTGCTGTCGTCGATGTTACGTTTCATGATAACACGGCACTCTGGTTTCAAAAAGTGTACCCCAGAAAAAATGGTGTACCTCGGAAAAAATGCTTTCAAATTACAGATTAAAGGGGGAAAAAAAATCACCGAAAGCTGTTTTTGTTTTGATCTCACTCTGCAGGAGGCTGGCTAAATCGACGCTGTTGTTGATTCCTCTCTTCGGGATAAACTTCATCATATTTGCCTTCATCCCAGAACACATCAAAACAGAGCTGAGGCTGGTGTTCGACCTCATCCTGGGTTCCTTCCAGGTATGGTCTCATTTTTTTCCCAACATCTTAATGGGATTCAACATCTTAATGCCGCACACACTTTGGCTGACTTTCAGCCGAGCTTGTTTCCTAATTTTTCCCTCTGTTTCTGTTTTAACTAAGCTACTCAGCAGAAGGAATAATTGTGTGATTTAGGCAGTGCCTTCAGGGTCTTGCATTCTGAGGGACCATGATGTGTCAACTTCCCTTATTGTCTGCTGCATGACTCAGACCCGACTGGTCTCCCACATACTAATTATATTATCACGGTCACGAACAGACAGGCATCCCTAGTCTTACAGTCCAGTATAATTAATGTGTTTAGTTCCCAGGAGGCTGTGTTGAGTGAATGAGTATGTGAAAATCTTTTCTGATGTGTATGTGTGTGTGTGTGTGTGTGTATATATATATATTTATATATATATGATATCTTTATTTTACTTACAGGGCTTTGTGGTGGCTGTACTGTACTGCTTCTTGAATGGAGAGGTAAAGAATTTACCTTTAAAGAATTCTGTGTATTCATTCATGTGTGAGTCATTAAAGGCCGTTATATGTTTATTGTAAATAAAAATGACCGGTATGGTTTTATCCTTATGGATTTAACCTTGTAATGTTCTGCTCAAGTTTTTGTTAGAGCACATTTTGAGTCATTATAATATTTTGGAAAAATATGTTGAAGTTATCCTGATTGAGTCTTCTCTACCACTCGGTTGAGGCATGCTACAGTATGCTCCAATTTCACCTTCAGTTGCTTCGTAGCATGCCATGAGAAGTAACATGGATATAATACCGAAAAACATGACTGCTGCACCACCCCACTTTAACCATGAAGCAACATTCCAACCATTTGGACGAGACCTGTTCTGGGGTCTTAAAAAAAGAAAAAAACATTGATTGTTATTATTTACCCAAATTAAAAAGTTATACCTATTAGGGTTTTATTCTTATGTCTTTATCCTGTAATGTTCTGCTCATCTTTTGGGCTGAGCACCTTTTGAGTCATTATAACTTTTTGAAAAATGTGTTAATGAAGTTATCCTGATTGAGTCTTCTCTACCATTCGGTTGAGTCGTCCACCACCTCACATGTCTCTACCTTCAGTTTCTTTGTAGCATATCATGAGAAATAACATGGACCTTAATACCCAAAAACATGACTGCTGCGCAACCACACTTTAACCATGAAGCAACATTTCAGCCATTTGGACGAGACCTGTACTGAGGTCTTTAAAAAATAATTGACCCCTAAAACTAAAATTCAGTTGCTTGTTTACTCATGAGGATATTAAAGAACTAACTTTTAATAACTCTTAAAGTTGGGTTCATTTGATTCATGTAAGATATCAGTTTTGTTTGTACTGGCTAAATTAATTTGCTAATACTGACATACACTATATTGCCAAAAGTATTCACTCGCCCGCCTTCACATGCATATGAACTTGATTAACATCCAATTTTTAATCCATAGGGGTTAATATGATGTTGGCCCCGCCCCCTTTTGGAGCTATATATCAACTCTTCTAGAAAGCGTTTCCACAAGGTTTATGAGTGTGTGTAATGGGAATTTTTCACCATTCTTGGAGGAGCACGTTTGTGAGGTCAGATATATTGAATGTTGGACAAGAAGGCCTGTCTTGCATTAAACCCTATGGATTGGGAATTGGATGTTATTTAAGTTCATATGCATGTGAAGGCAGGCGAGTGAATACTTTATCAATACAGTGGAACCTTGGATTACGAGCATAATTCGTTCTGGAAGCGGGCTCGTATTCCAAAACACTCATAAATCAAAGCAAATTTTCCCATAGGAAATAATGGAAATACAAATTATACGTTCCACAGTCCAAAAAATAAATACATACAAATAATTAATACAAAATATAAAGTACAAATAAAACAAATTAACAAATTCATAACCCCATCCTGACTGTTTTCTTTTTGCTGTTTCTCAGGTTCAGGGTGAGATCAAGAGGAAGTGGAGAAGGTGGCACCTGGAGAGGTTCCTGGGCTCCGGCGCTAAGTACCAGCACCCGTCTACGGGCAGCAACGGCAACAACTTTTCCACTCAGATCTCCATGCTGACGCGGTGCAGCCCTAAAACTCAGCGCGCCTCCACCTGCAACGACGACTCCTCCATCACCCTCTAGCTCAGCAGAATCAGTTATCGTCTGTAGATCCGCTCGCGCGTTGTCTTGTACGCGTCAGGTGCAAGATTCTGTGAAGTTCCTCTCGATTCAGACGGCCTGAGGGTACCACAAGCACTTCGCCTCACATTCTTTTAAGATACGAGCTATGGATGGAGTGTTGAAAAAGGTTTTTTTCATAAAATAACTTTCATAAAGATTTTTTATGATTTAATGATCGTGTCAACGACACGTGATTGCACTGATGTGCTGTAACCATACGTTCGAAAATGCACCGAGCATCATTTCTCAGTCTTTTAAATAAATCTGAGTAAATGTTAAAAAAAAAAAAGAAAAAGTTCCTGACAGTTTTGCAAAAGTTTCAGAAAAGCCTATTTTCTTCATACTCGTGTACGTACTCATTTGCATATAGTGTCTCCTAATTACAGTAGATCCATAAACGGTAAAGTGGACAGGGAGCCAAAAATAATTAACGATCACGTTAAAAGGCTTAAAAACAAGTGGAATTCATTTTGGCTCAAAAGGAAAACATTTGGAAGGCAGAAGTGGAAATGACTCATGTTCCCTTCCATGCCAATAAAAATAATTAAAAATATCTAATATTAATAATGATACGTGACGGACAAATCTTCTGTAAGCTCAGACGTTTGTCCACAGTTATGCACAGAATGGACCTCTGTTTATACAACATCATTCCTTTGGCATACTACAATAATTTGTCTTATTTATCTTAATTTAATGTTTTTTGTGTTAGCTCATTTCTTTTCTATTTTTATAGTCTTAATTTAATGGCAGTAATATAAAATGTTACAGGGTTCTTTGTCCTGGACCTCATGAACTAGCACTTTAAATAAGGTGCCTGCTAAATGCTATAAACATAATAAAAAAAGCAATTTAGACCTGACAGTATAAGTCTATATATAAAAGTGCAGATTATATGATTTGAAGTCATGGTTTTCTTTAGTTAGTCTTCCTATGCTTAATTTTCACACACACTCAGGAGCACGACTAGGATAGATTTTTTTTTTTCGTTCTGGCTTTAAGGGATGTTTATGTTTAATTATTCCACAATTTCCTGTGTAAGTACTTGATTAAAAAATAATTACGAACAAATCCGTTTTTATCCACTTTGTATCTAGTTTATTTGTGCTACAGGATAAACTGCTAGAATTCGGTATCAAGTGACAACAAAAGCGCAGTAAAGACACATCTGTCACAAGTACTCTGAAAAACTGTAAATGAGCTGATGTTCTGATTTCTTTATCAAATTTTTTAAAAATTCACTAAGGCTTGAATCTAATTTAGGACAACGTTAAATCAATCAGATTATAATTGTGTTAGGAGTATGCATATAAACATTTATTAAGTTGTTTAGGTTTTAACTAAAATACATTATGATCAGTTCTGGCTCTGCTTTACCACATACTGTACAAACAACTCAAGTACTTCAGCATTTTTTCAGACACCGCGAAACAAAAGATTACAAATGCCGCTGCATAAAAAGGATAATCTGTTATTTTACACAAAGATGCTGAATGCTATGACTTTGGATGGAAAAAAATATTTCATGCAATCATGTTCTCAAAGTGGTAAAAAAAAACAAAAAAAAAACATGAAACTGCATGAGTACTGGCTGCGGTTAGATGAATACCGGTACAGCGGTCTA
Source organism: Clariallabes teugelsi (assembly GCA_030014215.1). NCBI lineage: Eukaryota > Metazoa > Chordata > Actinopteri > Siluriformes > Clariidae > Clariallabes > Clariallabes teugelsi. The sequence goes on along the minus strand of JAQMYG010000019.1, from coordinate 18,569,148 downwards.
AAAGTAACTAATAGCAAAAGTTGTTGTGTAAATAGAATAAAAAAATAATTCGATAAAGACTACCAAAGACAGCCATTTAAACAAACATTTTAATAGCTCACTTGTTTACTCCAAACGTACTTAGAATGCAAGAGCAGTTGTTTAATTTCCACAATTAATAGTTATGTTAATCATGTATTTTTGCAATCCACATTCATGAAACCTTTAATCTCCAGCATAATTAATCCTTTAAGGGATGAGACTGCTTTTTCAGAAAGCCTTTAAAAACTTTAGACTAAGTGAGTTTAAATTGATTGCTTGTAGTGATAATAAACTACTTTGAGAGGTGTGCAACGAATTATCAACACTGTCGACGGAAATTGATGCCTGAATTAGTTGCCAACTAATTTACAGTAATTAAAGGTGATGTTACTGTATGTTTTTTTTTTCACCTAGTCAGCGCTCTGGAATGGCATTAATATTGCTTTAATGGAACAAAAATAAATTACCTTAATATTTCTTAATACTAAACTGCCATAATTACCATCTGCCATCTTTAAACTATATATATATATATATATATATATTTTATATGTTATTCTTATTGATGCTAGTTTGCTTATCATTGGGTCAGATAGCTGCTAGCTAAACAAGAGCCATTGAGTATTTGTACATTTTATAATCCGAATAGTCAATTATTCTTTTCATTAATTGGCAGATTAGAGGCTCTGCGCTACTTTATACCTTGAACTACAATATAAACATTAAAAAAAAAAAATTTTCTTTGTACACCAATTTTATTTTCCTGCAATTAAAAAATCCAACCCTGGCAAAATAATCAGAAGATAAACTCTATTATTTCCCATGTATGTCATTTTGTCAGCATTTCTTTTAAATTAGAATATGTTATAATATGTTTACTTTGAAGAACGTATACAGCGTCATAACATGTACAGTAATACGTATGTGGAGTTACTACACTTGTGTAACTGAATGTGAACGCGTTGTGCTTGCGGACCCACCGTGTTGTACAGCAGTGTTTCCAAAAATCTGCTGCTTAAACAGCGCTAGACTGCAAATTTTAGTGTTTTTTTTTTTTTTTTTCTTTTTTTGCTAGAACACATCTCAGAACTGCCTTTTAATATCACAATAGTATGCAAAACATTAGCAAAGTGCATTATGGGTATTCTACAGTATGTGTATTTTAGCTTAGACAGATTGGTTACTAACCTTCTGCAGAGAATTGTGGGACCCTAACCCTAAGGTTTTGTTTTTTTTTTTTTTCATGCTGAATATAAATAAGACTGTGGCATCTAGAAATATTATACTTAGTGATATGAAATTACAAGGTACCATAAATAAAAACAGCTTAATGTGGTGTTGCGGCGAATAAGCTTGTCAAACCATTTTTAATTTCGATCACTTCCTGGAGTTACAGCCCGCAGCTCGTCCGTTTGTATTCGCTCGCTTCTCATTAGCCTAAGTGAACAGCAGCTCCTAAATTAAACCCCGGTGGCAGAGTCGGGAAAGTTTCCATCGCTAAGTCCATTATCAAATTAATTACTAAATCGAGGTACTCGTTCGTGTTCACGTAAGCCCCCGTGACGGTCCGTCGATAAAAGTGGCCAGCTTGTGATAAAAACAGAATTCAAGTCTAATCCCTTTCACAGAGAGTAAGGCCATAGTATTGATCTTTTCACAAATGGACTAAGAACGAATAGACACTAGCCTTGATTTCTAGTGTTTAGGAAATAACCATTACCTCATTAGGGGCATGAAGTGTTTCGAAGAAGGAAACACACTAAAATGTGCAGTACACAGAGACAAAAGCAGCAGGACAAGAAAGCACTGTTGTATAAACAGGATTTGGATTAAACACCATGACACGATGATCATCAGAGGGAACAACACTGATTGTCTAGATCGTGGAGATTGCAGGAGGCTTTTATTTCTCTGCTGGGACTCATCTTTTATTATGTTTTTGTTTTTTGTTTTGTTTTTCCTTTTGTGAACAAATAACAACCAAAAGTGGATTGTTGACTATCCAAAACCTAAATGGAGATACACTGTAGAGAGAAAATGTGACATTTCTCCCAGACACCTTGCATATTTTGTGGATGATTTTCCAAACTACACAGTATGCGTATACGGTCTGTGTGTGTGTGTGTGTGTGTGTGTGTGTCAGAAAGAGAGTGATTGAGAAAAAGAAGTGATGTTTTTGTAAGCTGAATGCCCTTCTCTGCACTATCATCATCATTCCCATGAGGCATCAATTCTTTGTTGTACAATCCGATTTCTGTGTACGTGTGACGGGACGTTTTTTTTTTAACGCCTCATTCAGCGATAAACAGTAGACACGTTTACATCCGTGAATCTGAGTAACGCTGGATCTGCCAAAAATGGATCTGAATCAGAATGTTTATAATTATTATTATCATTTTTTTTGTTTGTTTAAAATGTAGATTAAAATTAAGGATTTGAATAACTGTGTATTTATGGTACAATCAAGAAGAGAGATGACATTTTTCTATTTCTAACGTGATGCTTACTGTATGTCACAGCTTGTTACTACCTGATCTGATCTGCCAGACAGAACAATGAAATCTAAACCACACACTGTACATAAAGCACACACTCATGAACATTACATAACACTGTATTTGAAGGCTAACGACATGCATTAACACTGAATAACACCATTATAGAATCCTGCGTGAGTACATACTGTACATGCATACACTGTATATAAGGCTTGGATCAATATTCATGTTATTTGATCGGCATTTAAGATTACGGACGCAAATGATTAAACTGCCGTATGTGGATTCTAGAATTTATTTGCTATGCACGTCGAATGCAACTATGCACAGCTAGCTCGAAAGCGCTAGAAAGTTATTTCCTGAAGTAACCAGATTAACAAGTTAAAGTTTAACTTTAAACAAATAACACAGTTTCTTTCATGGACTATATAATGCGTACTAACTCAAGCCATAAGGCTGATTTATGCTTCTGCGTCAAGTCTACGCTGTAGCTCACTCATAGCCGTACCTCTAACACAGGCCACAACAACTTGGTTCATGGTCCAAATGGTTGCAATGCTTTCTGGATTCTTGTTCTGCGCATCCTCCTCTCCGCTTCCACTTTTTAATCCGATCGAACACGGACCAAATCGAGGAGAAGTTAATCGAAGAAGTTATCAAAAATCTAAGTTTTAAACTAAAATGACTTAACTGTTCAACATCTGTTACCTCCAACTCAAATAAGATCCACTCAGTTTTGTGCACCGTTGTTCGTAGTACGGGCGCCACGGTAGCGTAGTGGTTTGGCAGAGACTTCTTGGCGTAAGTTCTGCATAGACTTGACACAGAAGAATAAATCAGCCCTCATACAGTATACATGATTACATTTGATTAATCGTCATTCAGTGATAAATCTTTATACAGTACTCACAGCCTTCAAATAAAGTGTGTAAAATTTAAGTATCACCGTTTTAAAGAGCTGGTTTCATCTCTGAGCTCATTCCAAACACTATGATAAATTGATTATCATTATTATTATTATTATTATTATTACTGTGGTATTTTTTTTGTTGTTGCTTTGTTTGTGGCTTACAGTTCCATAGTGGAAAGTGTTTATATAAATGAAAAGGTGTAAATTAAGAGTATTTCAGTTGAGGAAATGATTAGTAGATTTAATTAGCAGCTTATTTCTGATCGCAGAAATCAGCTAGGTTATAATTAAAATTGTTGAGAGTCACTTTAGTATAAAAATTATTTTCTAACGCCATCATGTGCAGGTACAGTGTGAAATGATTCGAGTTACATTTTTAATATTTACGATCGTCAATTCGTTTTCCTCAATATCACGATTTCCCTAAAAGTGTTTGTTACAGTTTAAACACCACACATTCATTGCCAGGAAGAATGTACAACCTTAAAAAAAAAAAAACACACACACAATGTGGATTTTTGCCCGTGTTGAATTCATGAATTTAATTTAGCTTAGATAAATGTTGCGTGAATTTTTGTTGCAGAAAAAAGACACAAAAGTTTCCATCTGTGGTAGCGTACAGGTCTTCATTACGATGAGTCAAAAAGTATTAAATCGGCTTTTTTTTTTTTGTATTTTTTGCACATGAACAGCTGAAGAACTGGATGCCGTGTAAATGAATCTGTGTTTGTGTGTGTTTTGTTGAAATTGAAGCAGACGGTTCGGTGCATTATGCATGCTGCACATGCAATATCCAGGACACGGCACATCACAGCCAGTGTAGTGTACACGACTAGTAGTAATGCGAATTTATTCTCAACATGTGTGAATAGTCTGATTATTATTTTTGTACTCAATCTCAAACGTGCTCACTTGTATTATTGTCGCTTTGTGTTTTTTTTTTTGGAAGATAAAATGCGAAATATTCACGTTCTGTTTGAGTGTTTACCACCAAACCATTGCCAATAAACTACTTGAATTATTGTGTTATGTACTATTATTACTCAGTGTCCAGTGTGTGTGTTAATTGTAACATAAATTATAGTGATAGTTCTTGAAAGGTACAAGAGTAATTGCATTTACTTTTTGTTATATTTTAACACCTCAACATACCAGAACCTCTATTCCTTTGAGTCTAATAGTTTCTCTCTTGCTTTCAAGCTGCCATTAGCTTTGTACAGGTCTGTTATTATGTAATCCAAAGAGTGTTTACTTCACAGGACAGCCTTCTGCATTTCCCCTGTAAGACTGTAAGAAAAAGGAAAAAAAAACTGGTGATACTGATGCACTAGTGATGTGAAGCAGATGTTCAGGTACAAATCATTTGTTGGAGGACATCAGAATATAGGAACATACAGTATATGTTGATGCGTAAACATATCACTATGAAGAAAATGAAGAATACTGTCTGTCTGAGCCATACACTATAAAAATATAAGGTATTTACATACCTGTTGCGGAGCTAATATTTTCTTTATCTTTAATATTGAAGTGATGCTGTGTTTTCATATCCCTTGCATTTTCTCCTGTTTTCTCCTTGTATAATATTCTTTCCTTTCAGGTGCTGGGATTCCCATGGAGTCCCTGACTTGCTTATTTTTATCAGTGGCTACTGCTGATCTACAGCTTCTGACACAGTAACTATGTTTACAAAGTCATCACCGTCTCTCTCGGGCATCACCCCACCACCATGTGAACCTCTTGAGCTTTGTCTTGGGAGTCAAAGTCAACTGGTGGTGGTAACAAGCAAGACTTGAGCTGATAAGGCAATCTAAAATCTTGCAAAAGTCATGGGTGTCCAGGGTGTACCCCGCCTCGTGCCCTAAGCCTCCTGGGATAGGCTCTAGGTCCCTGTGGCCCTGAATATAGGATAAAGCGGTATGAGTGAGTGAAAGATTAAGATGATCAGTTCAACTCTTTGTTTTTGTGGTTTGAAGAATCTTCTACACTTCCCCTGAAGAAGAGATACAGTAAGTCCCCTTACTTAGGACATTCAAGTTACGAATTTCCACAGATCTATGAACATTCGTAGATGAGAACAAATTGCAGAAGTAGCTCACGTGTATTGTATAAAAGATAGACACTGCACTGCTCCAGATATCAATATTTGCAATTATATACAATATTTTCAGTGTGTAAGTGAATTTATAAAATGTCCGGTATATTGTATGTGTGCGTGTGGGGGTGCGTGAGAAATGAATCGGCCTTAAACGGTTTCAATGAAACAGTCCGGGAGCACAGTGATAGAAAATGTCTTTCCAGTAAAGCTGTCCTGATGGTGAATAATTCTAATTTCTAAAAATCCTCAACAAAACAGAGTTCAAAGTCCAATACAGTGGAAAACCGCTCAGAGACAAAAAGGGTGTTGTCCCTCCTCCCGGGTTGGATTTAAATGAGGTCAGCTAACTCATTAGGCATGTTTAAAAAGGCGTACGTGTTACACGTGATATCCGTGTGGGGAAAGGGGACAGATGTACCACTCAGATTTAGCCAAGTGGATTGGTGGTATGCTTTAGTTTATTTATTCGTGTCAACGGTGTGTACAGTAAGACTCACTTTGTCAGACTTAAGAACAAATCCGACTTACGGTCGTGCTCCAGGAACAGAACTTGTTCGTAAGTCAGGGACTTACTGTATTGGCTAAGCTGAACATGCTTCTATTAAAGTACTTTTACTTCTTGGAGAAGAATACAATCAATTTTAAAATTTGAAAAGATCTCTTTAAAAAATTGCATGGCTCAAACCCCATAACTCAGCTACAAGTGATGGAATTTTTTAAAGAGATGTTTTTAAATTTTAAACTTGGTTGTATTCTCCAAAAACAGCTAATTAATTAAACTAGTTTTCAGAGTGTAACTGTACCCAAGGGCTGCTTTCTCTCTAGCTGACCCTTAAGAATCGGTTACCAGTTGGATGATACTTTTCATACAAATTAATCCATAGAATTTATTGTTTTTCCCATTTTTCTACAGGACATTGAAGTAGGCATTAACAACCCTTGGGCCTTTTGACATGAGGACTGAGAAGGTCCTTGTTCTTGTGATCTTATAAAGCAGGTGCTTTGATTGTAGCAATATGTTATTGCTCAGTACAGGATCAGACTCAATCAACAGCTTCCAGACTGCTCCTCGGAGCACCTTTTGGTCTTTTGTGATGCTAACACTTGATGACTTTGTGACTTGCAACATGCTTTGTGGAACAGTTGAGCATCACTATGAGTTTGGCTTCAGCATAACATCCCAACACCAATAGTCAACTTGAGAGGTAAATTAATTTTTGTTAGATAATTTTTAATGCAATATTTAATTGACAACACTTTAGCCAATGATAAAATGTTAGGCAGGTAAATTTAACATTTGCACTAAAGCAATGCATCTGGTGAAATATTCACATATTGTGGATAATTTCATCAAAGGATCATTAAAATAACATCAACGCCTTGTAACTTTTAGGAATGATATATATTTAAATAAGATTTGTTTAGTGCTTTTGACATGACTTTAGAAAGCAGTTGAAAGCAGCAAGGTCCTCGACGCATGACGCAGATTGTATCCCATTTCTTTGCACCCTTTAATGAAGCAACATAGCTACCCGCTGTCCTTGGAGTTAATGCTACATTCAAGTGACCTTTCAGTTCACAGAACAGAAATGATGACGCACTGCGAAATGAATTAGAGAAGGAAAAAAAAAAGCCTGCAGGTTATTTTTAACCATTTCACATAAAAGTAAACAGGACAAACACTCAAAAACATGCAGTCTTCATGAAAGCAGCTGAAACAGGTGTCCTGCCTTTAAAACATGTTGCAGTATTGATGTGGGATAAAACATTCATGCAGCAAAGAGCTTCCTCTGTTCAACAGGTCTAAAAGCTCTGCCCTGCGTCAAATCAATAAATCTGTATCACTTAATATTTCAAAATATTAATACTGTATGTATATCAAATGAGACATGAAACAGAGACTGTCGATTTATGGTCACGTAAACAGTGTGTGGCATTTAAGTGTTCATGCTGAATCCTTAAAGTCTTTCAAACCAAGGTTGAGTGTAGAGAATTGATACGAGTTAAATGAGCTCATTAGCTTCCACACCTTTCTCTCAGCTGAATCTATTATTACACTTTTTTCTGTTTTGTTCAGTACAAATGATTCATGTGATGTATGACGTCAGTCCTTTATTATTTTTTTTAAGTTGCCCTCAGGGTTGCACAGGTTTGCTCTGTTTGTTAGTGAATCGATGAGACCACGGGCTGATGTTGCAACTGTGCAACGCTCTGTTACAGTATACAGTAGATGTGATTGATGTACATCTCTCATAGACAACAGAGGCTTATTGTTACTCCAATGCACTTGGCTATTTCTTTCCTGGGATTTTTTTTCTTTTTTTTTCACAAAGTGCCAGGATAAACGCATTTGTTTAAACGCATTGTAAACGGATTTTCATGTGTTGCTGGCCAACAAATTGTATCCAAGTTAAGACTGTGTAATTGCTTTGCCATTGTACAGTTATTAATCGCCTGTGCTCTAATTGAATTTTCAGGTTACTTAAGAAATTACTTGTACTTACTGTAAAAACTCAACATTCTATTCACTACATTTCAAAATTCATATAGTCAAATAAGGGCATTTTTTTAGCTTTAGATAACTAAATAAAAATACTTTAATTGAGCCAATGAATATATTGTAAGTATGGACCAGCATGGCTTCCAGTCACATGCATTTACAATATTTAAGTGATTGAAGCCGACTCTTCAGACCAGAGACTACAGCACTAGAGGCATTGAATAAGAAAGGCGAAGGATTTATTTATTTTTTTTTATATAATCTGCTCTAAGGCTTAAATATTAAAGCCTTGTGTTTGTAGCACTCCTGGGAACCAGAGTCTTAGAGCATGCCGAGACCGTCGAATAAGCTTCATTTTTTGGCATTTTTTCCATTTTCCATTTAATTCAGTAGCAACTAATAATTACTGTCTAAATTGTCTGAAACTGCTATGTCAATAATAGGTTTTGTAGTATTAAAAAAACTACTGAATTTTCTTGCTAAAAGTTTTTGCTAACATCGTTTAAACGTCATAGAAAGGCAGACTCAAACACTCAAAAACTCAAATGGTGAAGAAGAAGCAATACTTCAGTACTAAATGCAAGATAAACATGTTTTTTTTTTCCCTGAGAATTTTCCTGGTACTTTTGTCAACTTGAGATTTTCCAAGTTTAGATTATTTAATATGTTTAAGTTTACCTAAGTATTTTTTTTCAATGTGAATTAATTTTTAATCCAAAACTGACCCATCAATTCAATTAATTGAATCAACCAACAAATGATCATTATTTCATTGATTATATTATTTACGTATTTATTTATTTATTTATTTATTTTAAGTACACAAATTCTGTAACTTATAATAAAAGGTACAGATACTCTAGGTAAAATATTACTGAAGTTAAAGTAGAAGTTCTCCATTTACATTTCTACTCGGATAAAAGTCCAAAAGTACTGGATGATTTACTTACTGTAAGTATCAAATCTTTGTGGGCTTTTATTAGCTCACAGTAGCCTTTAAGTTACAGTAAAAGTCTAACCCTAGTCAAATCACAAAATGATGCATAATACACAGCAGGTGACGATATAATTTATTTAAATGCTGCACACCACTGTGGTTATGTAACACAATGCCATGCGCAAATGGGACAAAGTACATTTATATTTACATTTAGGCATTTGGCAGATGCTCTTATCCAGAGCGACTTACAGTACAAAAAGTAGAGGTATAGATATTTGTTTAAAAGTAAAGTAAGTATCAAGTATTAAAACTACTCAAGTAAACTACAGATATGTGAAAACTATACTTAAGAAACAAAGTTAATGTACTTAGTTAATGTCCACCGCGGTTTACATCCCAAACGCTGAAGAGCATTGATCTTGGCATTCATCTAAAATATGACTGAGGAAGGTGTGTAATTTAGGATGTCCATGTCAGAATCTTTCACTTCATATTATTTTTACTGCTGAAGCTGACAGTTTAAGCAAAACATCCTGAAAGTGTAAGAGCTTAAATTGTCTTGTACTGTGAACATAAAGTGGGACAAAATAGGCCACACATACTTTTCACATTAGGTGACTTAAATTCGTTCAGTACAAATGGACACTAGAAGGTGTCATATCGCTAAATATTAAATTATAGTTCATTTCCTGTTATGATTAGCATGAAGACCAGATCACATTTTATAAAGCAATTTATGCAGTAGTGTAGATCATTTTCAAATGATTTGCAAAAACATTTTTCTCACTAACTGTTATATTTTTTTGCCACTGGCTATTTTAATCAGTTTCTTATGAATCTCACATTTGATTAGGTTTGTTCAAAACCGATTAAATTAGATTTCATCAGTGAGGAAAGGTTTCAATTTAAATTCAGTCTAACCAAGTAAGAACTGCTGCATGGTTTAGTCCTAGACTGTGACAAATTTAGAAAAATTGCACTTCTAGGTGTGACTTTGATTCTAACTTATTCCCCCTGTCAAAATATAGAAACAAGGGAGCTGCACATACTGATAAAGTATGACGGGGACAAAGCCGTGGCACTACCTCTGACTTACGTGCTGCATTGATGGAAGGGTGAAATCCTCGAACACAAGGGGAGGAAAGTGTGGATTTTTTTCCCCCTGTGGTTGTGTGGAAATGGAAAAAAAAAAAAACCTGCAACATCACAGTGATTATTTGGGATTTTATTTAAGTCAAACATCTTAAGTTAAGAAAAATCTACTTAAAAAAAAGTATGGCCATAACATCTTGTTTCTAATTTTCTAAATTTAAACTCACACCATGGAGTAAATAATAGTACTAACAGCACTAACATTAATCTCAGTGAAACACTGCAGAGTTCACTAAAGCTCACATTTTCTCTGCTTCTGCATGTTATTAGTAGTAAATTCTGGCTTCTTTCATGGACTTACACACAAAAAAAGTGTTTTTGCTTCTGTTTATTTTTCTGGTGCTTCAATGCAACTCTTTAAATGCTGCTTCCTCCAGACCGAGGGTAATAATACACAGACTAGTACATGAGTCTGAATCCTGGTTAATAGATGTTGGTTTATTGATGGGGTTGAATTTCCTTTTTCTCAAAAAATGTGGGGTGATGTCCTGCAGTCCCCCTGCTGATCACACCCCTGCATTAATGTGAGATCATAGAAGGCTAATTATATTATATAGCAATATAATGTGACTGGTGGATAGGACATTCAGCAGTGTTCTCATTTACCCTCATGATACACCTACAATATTTAACTCATAGTAAACAGGACTATTATGTATGTACAGTATAATCAAAGTCTGGCCATTTTAAAGGCAATATAGTATGCAAAAATTACTTTTTAGACATTCAGATGGGTTTCCAATGTGCAGAGGTGGAAAGTAATGAACTACATTTACTCGCATTACTGTAATTGAGTAGATTTTTTGTGTACTTATACTTTTTAAAGTAGTTTTTAAAATCTGTAATTTTACTTTTACTTAATTATATTTTGTTTAAAGTATTGTACTTCACTACATTTTAAATCATATT
>JAQMYG010000019.1:18529341-18558020 GCA_030014215.1 Clariallabes teugelsi | reverse complement strand
AAGTAACTCAGTAACTTTTACTCTGAGTAAATTTTTAATGAGCTACTTTTTACTTTTACTTGAGTAGATTTTAATAAGGGTAACTTTACTTGTACTGCAGCAAAAGTTCACTAAAGTAACAGTACTTTTACTTGAGTAAAAAAGTTTATTACTCTTTCCACCTCTGCCAATGTGTATGTGTAAATGTGAAGAAGAAGAAAAAAAAACATTACATGCGTTTTGTCCTTTTTTGATTTTTGTATTGGCCTTGGCTTAAACAATCCAATTGGATAAATTATGTCACTTTTAAAATGTTTAAAGCATAAACTGGTATTATTTTCCAGGTTCAACTGTATGAGCAGAGGCTGATCACTCCAAATATTATTTTATTTTTACAGTCATTTTTCGAGCAACTTTTAGAACTTTGTTATTTACCAAACCACACATCATAATCATCACATCTTACCTTACAGTGAATTTTTGCTGTCAGGAAAGCAGTTCACATGAGGGGAGGGCAGAGGGATTCTTTATCGCGACAATTTCTTCACAGTGAGTGTCCTCCTCATTTCCCACGCTTCACACTTTTGTGAAGTTGACTTCGCTTTCCTGACAGGATTATAAATTCTTTCCAAACGGTAACGAGAGAAAGAGGTTGTTTACAGCACCGTCTACAATGAACCACTGATTCAACTATAATATACTAATTAACATAATCAATTATGGGAAGATTAAAGACGTCGCTGTAACACTTCTTGTCAGGCTTCAAGGATTTTTCACTCTGAGTTCTGCAGCTCTGTCTCAGACAAGTCTTCATTATACTTATCTATTAGCAGTTTGTGCATTCAGCAGTCTTTCGACTTGTATTTGTATAAGACATTGTTTTCTGCATTACTGAGCTGGTGCTTCCCTAATCCTATTAAAAGTTGTTGTTTTATCGGTCACTGGCCTTTCTGTTTATCTATTTGTGTGAGGATTCACTCTTGATTATTGTGCTGGTTTTTAAACAGGCATTAGGCCTCAGTGCTTTTACTGTCTCTATCAATGCAGTTACCACACAGCAGATTTTCTTTAAAATCAAATAAGCGATTAAAAAAAATTTTTGTAGAATAATGAACTGTTTTTATTCACAAATGGTCTCGGGACACCTTTACGCTACACCTTTAACCTCATTAAACATGCATAAATGCGATTTTAAATATGCATAAACCTGTTAATTTTAAACACCCTGTGTTCTTATGGCCATTATAAAAAATGTATAAATGTCCTTTTGTGGACACAGCAGAGGGAAGAACTCAGACAGAGACAGGTGTTTAAGGGAAATAAAGCTCTTTCATGTTAGAGTTCTTTGGGGAAAATGGGAATAAGGTGGAGAGAAGGGATTAGGGATGAAGAGTGCTGGCTCTGGTGCTGATGAGTAATCAGGCCAAAACCAGCACAGAGTGACAGCTGCTGGGATCCAGTCGATGCTGCAAGGGCCGAAAGTGTGGCGTGTGGCGATGTCGGCACCTGGATAAAGCACATGAGGGGCATCTGTGTCTGTGGGGAAAACAGTGACAGGGTTCGGTTTCAGCAAGGAGACAAATGCAACTACAGTATTTGCCTGTCTGGACCAACGGCCGACTTTATTCTCTCCCGTCTTCTTCTAAATGGTGAGGAGCGTCAGTGATCTTCCAGTGTCAGCCATGCTATGTTTCTTTGTCCTGCCCTACAGCTTTTGTTGGTCCAGAATAATAGTGGTCCTAAGGCAGGTGTAGCTCAGTGGTTAAGGCGTTGAACCTAGTGAAACTCCACTATCACTGCAGTAGGTTCAAACCCCACTACCACTGCTATTGTTGGGCCTTTAAGCAAGGCCCTTAATTGTATAACAAAATAAAAATGTAAGTTGCTCTGGATAAGGGCATCTGCTAAATGCCATAAATAAACCTCAGCTGAACAGTCTGGATTTTTATGCAGGGCCCCCCTTCGTGTTAGATCTGGAATAAGAAGTCCTGTAAGAGAGACTTCTTACAGGAAGTGCCCAGGAAACTCATTCAAAGCACTGATGCTTCTGGATTTCTCCATCCACTGGGGTACATGATCTGTTACTACGTAGTGTGAAATTCCTACAATGTAATAACTTGTATATAAATGTCTTTAATGGCCCATTTTATGGCCACAGCTTCTTGTACCATGGTCACATACTGTGTTTGGTATGAATTTTGCCTTACCCTTGTTCATGTGCACAGTGAAGCGTGTTGCTCAGAATATAGGTTTAGCAATACGGATAAGCCTGCGAGTCCCTGCTTCAGGGCCTGAGGCCCTCCACTGTCTCGGGCAATTGCACCCAATCTGGCTCCCCCTTTTATCAATCATGTAGGAGATACAGTACAGTAGGGAAGGCAAGAGAGAAGAATTTGGGCACAAATTATTTTTAATGCTGTGCCAACCACAAAAAAAACACACATACCTGTTGCTTGTTGGTGGGGGCAGGGGTACTACTTCCTGATACTGTAGCTTCTGATTTTTTCTCCTGCGAGTTTTGGCAAGCACCTTGGTAAGTGCCACTTTCGAGGGGTTTGCTATGTACCCATCCTGAAGGAACTCGCATAGAACTTCCAACAGGTGGGGCCATGTGCTGGTGGTGGCTGATGACACAAAAGAATGTGGCAAAAAAAAAAAAAAAGTGATGGTGGGGATGGAGGATGGTGAATGTTAGCTGTGGAGCCCGAAGTGGATGACGTGATACTGCCAGAAGTGCGAAAGATAGTATTGGGCCTTGCTTTTTGGGATCAGGGCCACCTGCCGGTATTCTAATGTGAAGTCTATCTTTAATATAGCTTGTGCTCTACATAGTCACTCCTCTATGCCATCCACTCAGGATAGCTGTCGAATTTAGAGACTTTATTTACTTTCCTGAAGTTGTTGCACTTCCTCACATTCCTGTTGAGCTTTGAAGCATTTTTGGTTAGCTCCTGCACAACCAGTGAGTGTCCAGGACCTACTAGGGGAAACTAGTGGACTACCAGACTCAATCCGGATTCTTAGAATGGATCTAAGAGTTCCTCCAGCTCTCGCTTTTATGTGTTGGATACAGTAGGTCTTCTCACTTTTGCACCATGTATGGTTTCAAATGACTTTAAAGTGAGATTGAGATAGAGAAGTCTTTATCTTACTTGGCTGTTGCAGGTGGTTGCTCACTCTGGAGACAGCCTTGGCTGACGATAGTGGTGACTCATTCAGTTCACTCCTACATCAAGTAATAGAGGGCTGCTGCTTCTCCCAGGCTTCCTTGGCTATGTTCAGCAACCTCAGAGCACTATGATTTAGGGTTCTTTGAGGAAAATGGGGAAGGTTAGGTGGACTGAAGGATGTGGGAATAACGAACACTGGCTCTGGTGCAAGTGAGTTGTTGTGGTTAAAAGTAGATTTTCAATGCCCCTGTAGCAAGCAGCTAGATCATTACAGTCGCAGAGGCACTTGGTTTTGCCACTTCATTTTTTTAAATTTTCATTGCACTCTATGTTTTCATTACCTTATCTTATATTTGTAACACTTAGGTGAACAATTTAGAACTCTCTTTAGCATCTATTTTAAAGATCTCAGATCAGTTATCAGCTACAGGACGACGAGAAATGATCGGCATCAAGAGGCATCCCGATTCATTTTCAGGTATACTGTATATCAGCTAAACTCCACTGGTTCATGTAATAAATCCTCTCGACTTTAGTGATATTACAAACAATGTGAGGTGTGAAGCTGAAAAGCTTGACTTAATTGACTTTACTGTCTATTCTCTGTTAGTGTTTATGTTTAAGCAGCACTACCAATTGAAACCCTAGTCGAGTTATTATGACTCTGAGTCGTGATCTTTTTATTGTTCTGAACCCACAATGCACCAGAACAGCTGCTTCATCCAGACTAAAGACCGTAACTTCTAGAAATATCACACCCAGTGGAGAGAAGGACTCTACGGTGAGGAGCGGAAATGTTTTTAATGTGTTTATGCGTTGGATTTTTTCCAGGATGCAGAATTTCACACAGCAGATGATCAAATACATGCAGAGCGTATTGATAACGGACTATAGCCCCACACTTATCAGTGGAGGCAACAAAGTCCTTCATCTCTCTCTCTCTGCACCTGCTACATCGTACAGTAAACATCTCTTTTGCACAGCAGGAAATCTGACTACCTGCTTATCCTGATAGCATACACTGACAGAATCTGGCTGATGCTGTAAAACTTTAAACTTCTCAGTTTTTCTCACGTCGCATCAACCCTGCCGTGAGCCGAGCGCTGGGGATAAATGTTTGGAATTCAGCTCAGCACGTTTTTGGCACGGGCTGTGAACCAAAGCAATAGATTAAACGCATAACCGCCGTGCTGCAGGTCCAGAGTGAGTCACTTTGATTAAATTGGGTGTCTCGCTTCACCTTATTAAACTCCCAGCAACACTACTCTTCAGTGGGGCATTTCCAGTCTATGATGGCTGAAGATGGTTTCTGTAATGTTATGGCCTGCTACTCAAATCACACTCGTTCCGAACAGTCTTTCTATAGTGAGAGGTCATTTTGGTCGTCTGGTAGGCAGAATAAGATTGGATAAAATATACTGCAGAGGTTGTGCTCCCATTTAAGAAACAGCGTTAAGGTTCCTTATCGTGGAAAAATTAAATACCAGCATTGCTTAGGTCCCTTTCAGCTAAAAACATAAATGTTACAGAACATTTTCATTACTTTGAACTCCATTTTTACAGCAATAATTATCCCAGTTTGATTCATTGCCTTTCTGTTTCTGTGCCATTACAAACTATTAACTCCTTTTATAAACACTACTGTATATAAATGTATTCTTACAGACAATTTTATCATATCAACAGTTACATGCCTCCCCTTGATTATTAGCTTTTGATTATATAGATCATTCACCAAACAAATCCTCTTGTAAGCTGTTTCTTTGGCAGAACGGACACATTAATATTAATCTTTTGTCCAAGCTGCTATAATAGAAATTTTAACGCCTTCTGACAAATCAGATTTGGGAATTTAATAAAAAATAAATAAAAATAAAAACGAATAACTTATAAAGCATAAACTAAATATTTTACTAACATTCTTTTATACCTCCGATCCTATGTTTCTTAGATCTGTTTGTCCCAAATGCTTGTCAAAGCTTTTTCTTTAGAAATGATGCCTGGGTGGCTTTTTCATTCAGCAATTATTGTGATGAAAATATAATCGCAGCAGTAGAGACGGGAAGATTTTTTCTTAATACAATTTGACATCTGCTAAGCATCTCTCTGTAGCTTTAGATGTGTTTTTGAATCCTGCATTCTGCAACTCTAACAGCTGTGTGACTAGAGGAAAACCTAAAGTTAGTACGACTAATTATGGAAAGAATGCTAGGAAGCATAAAGTTTGGAGCAATGGAAAAAGGTCATGAGTCCAGACTGAACCTCTTCCAGAGTGATGGGCGTGTCAGGGTAAGAAGGGAAGTGTATGAAGTGATGCACCTGCATCATGTACAGTGTCCACTGTTCAAACCTCTGGTTGCTTCAGTTGGACTCGTAAAGGTAATATTTCTTTTGCATAGCAGGATATCTGGCTACCTGCTTAATCTAAAAGCACCCACTAAAATAATCTGCCTGATATAAGTGCAGAGCTGTAGAGGAAAACAGAAAAACTGTTTTTCTCACGTTGCATCGACCCTGCCGTGAGCCGAGCGCTCGGGATAAATGAAGTGTTTGGAATTCAGCTCAGCATGTCATTGGCACGGGCTGTGAACCAAAGCAATAGATTAAACGCATAACCACCGTGCTGCAGGTCCAGAGTGAGTCACTTTGATTAAATTGGGTGTCTCGCTTCACCTTATTAAACTCCTAGCATCACTACTCTTCAGTGGGGCATTTCCAGTCTATGATAGCTGAAGATGGTTCTGTAATGTTATGGCCTGCTACTCAAATCACACTCGTTCCGCACGGCCTTTCCACAGTGAGAGGTTATTTGGGTGTCAACCAAAACGTAAAGGCAATGACCCAAATTGGGATAAATATTGGTGTCATTGCCGTTCTGTGCCATTACAAAGCATTGACCCTGATACAGTCACACACATCCTTTTGATCATTAATTTTGATTATGTACAGTGTATGTACTGTATGTCATTACTTTAGAAACAGTAACATATCAGAATGGGTGGACTAAAAATGAAAGACCTTTGGACAAATCAGACTCAAGAATTCAACAGTGCCGTGATAAAAAAAACATTATAATTATGAACCTATAAATTATAAACTGTTTTATTAACATTCTTTTATATTGAAAATGACTGTAAATCTGTTTGTCCCAAATGCTGGTCAAAACATCTTTCTGTTGAGAAATGTTGCTTGGGTGACTTCTTTTATTCAATGATTAATTAATTTCTGGACAATATATTTTTATTTTTCATGAGATTTGATACACGATATGGTGTTTATGATACAATGCAGTTTTGATAAGATAAAATTTAAAGTTCATTGACAGTTATGTAAGATGGTAGAATGCATGTGCTTTATTCTTCTTTGTCCCTTTTCTAGCCACTGGCTTGATTGAATATGTAAAGAAAAACCATACAGTATATGCAGCAAAGTGAAAGTAACATTTAAAAAAAAACATGATATAAAATCTTCTGATTAAACAAGTCTTTCAACAAGTCTTTCAGTCTTTCAGTCAAAGAATTAAGTAAAATTAAAGGTCAATTAAGCATTAATGATCTGATTGGACAGTGTATCTCTCTGTCCCTTTAGATGTGTTTTTGAATCCTGATCCTGATCACTGATCAGATCCAGCATGAATCAGAAAATGCTAAAGGATGCCTGAATGTAGCATAAAGTTCACAGCTTATGCATGGAGGCCTGTGTGTGGACGGCTGAAGGTCATATTATATGAAACAGCCAATCAAAATTAACTTCCTCCACTATCTAAAGTGGTTGTTTGTGGAGGGCAGAAAAGAATTATGGCGATCACTTAAACACTTGGTGAAGCTGCATTGTAAAAATGGACAGTAGAAATCAGAGCTATGTTTAATAGTGAATATACTGTAAGTGAACATACTAGTGAACATTTAGGCATTTGGTAGACGCCCTTATCAGGAGCGACTTGTTAATACCGTAAGACTAATCAGTAAAAAGGACACAGACTGAACTTTGGAGCAATTGACAAAGATCATGATGCGTCCAGACTGATCCTACTCCAGAGTGATGGATGCATCAGGGTAAGAAGGGAAACGTTTGAAGCGATGCATTCATCATGCATAGTGTCCACTGTACAAGCCTCTGGAGGAAGTGTTACGATCTGGGGTTGCTTCAGATGCTCAGGTCTAGACTCTGAACTGAAGACATGTACTGAATCACCAGGTCATGACATCTATAGAGTTTTTTTCCTTCCCTGATGGCACGGCCATATTGTCATGTTTCAGGTCCACAAGACTTACGTTACTTTAATTGCAATAAATGAAAAGTTGCTGGTTTAAGGAGACCAAACAATTAATATCATGAGACCAAGCAATACAAAAAAGTTGTGATCACAATATACATATATATTGCATTTTAATATTTTCTCCCTATCGATAACCAGCATGTGCCTAGCATCAATATATCAGGATGAGGAAAAAGTATCGATTGAGTGTTTGATATTAAACTAGCAGTCCACTAAACATCTCTTTAGTGAAAATTAAGTGCTCACCAAAAGCATCCTGAGAGAATGCGCCGCTTCACAAGACGTATGAAGAAGACTTGATTTTAAATTATTTAGAGACAAGTTATTCATAGGCACAAGATGCCATTTCAGAAATAGACCTGGTGTATACAGAGCGCTGATGTGGAGGGTTAAGTGAAGTGCATGAAGGGATGATTTAATATGGATAAGGAATGATCTTTTCTAAAAGCGGTGCACGAGTCAGATCGCTGACTAGAATGTCTAAAAAGCTCATAAAACCTTAGTGTCACTATGGGATTGCAGATGCCACTTTTCTATTTTATATTATGGAACATCTGCAAGACATAAAGAGGCAGTAGTTCTTTCACCAGCCACTTTTTTCCTCTGACTTTCAGTTAATAAGACAAAAATAATTTATTTTGTCGTGCTGCCAAGAAAGCAGGAATCACAAATCCTTCAACTGCAAACTGACTGCTATAACATAGAAAACCTTAGCCTCTGTAAGTAATTGTACCTTCCGGCCAGTCCATTTTGAGTACTCAGTAGTGGTACTGCTTCATAAACAAAAGCTGCTGTGTAGACGTGAATACAGTCCATCAGGTTGTGTGTATATAAGCCCAGAACTAGATGGATCAGTCATTACTTACAGTCACTTTGGCAAGGTTTAATCCCACACTCTTCTAAATGCTGCTCTAAAATTAGCCATCAGTCGTCACGGTGTGTTTAGACTAGCTTCAGGACACACTGTCAGACGTTAGCCAGTTGCACACTCACAGGTTTAAGGGAAAGGTTTATGCCTTGGGTTATTTCTGCTCCCAGACTCTAATCATAGAGGTGAGGATTTATAAGATCGTTCCGGCTCACAACGAGAGTTTTTTACGAGAGTTTATGAGGACCACAGTCTTGTCAGCTGCTTACTTATGGAAATCAATTATTCCACTGAGTGCAAAACTTTGTATCCGCATTAGTGGCATCTAGGTGAAATAAAAAAAAAAAAAGGGAAGCACTCTCATTTACAGTTCATGCATTTAATAAATTAATACTATTACAGCATTGCAACAAATTTAATTTGCTTAAAAAGTGTAAAATGTTCAAAATGTTCCTCGGTTCACTGTGAGCACTCAATCTTAGAGACACTGAGATCAGAAAACAGCCCTTATAAGACCTAAACCTGGGAAAGTATCGACCTTCCTGACAGCTGGGAACACGATAAATCCTTATAAAAGTGTTTTGAGAGGCTTAGCAATGATGAAAACCATCAGTCAGAAACAGGAGGAAATGCAGAGATTAAAAAAAAGCCCAAACACAGGGACGCGCGCGGGGGGACAGAAAAACTAGGAACTAGGAATAGCTAATATATGGTTCAAATTTACTGTACGTCACTTACAAAAACATTATTGTAATCCTTTCACTGTATTACAGTATTACATCATTTAATTAACAAAGAAATATGTTAAATCATTAATAAAACCCGTCATGGCGGCTAAGTGTTTACCAATATCGTCTCGCACCTCGGAGGGTTAGGAGTTGAAATCTTGCCTCTGGTCTGTGTGCATGGAGTTTGCATATTCTCCAGGGGCTTTTTGGGTTTCATCTGGAGACTCCGGTTTCCTCCCACAGTCCAAAGACATGCTGGTGTTTCAAAATGGCTGAGTGTTTTCATTTACATTTGCATTTAGGCATACGTCCTTATCCATTTGTAATTCATTATACATGTGAGCAGTTGAGGGTTAAAGGTTTTGCTCAAGGGCCCAACAGGAACAACTTGGCAGTCATGGGATTTGAACCTGCCCTATTATGTGAGTGTGTGTGTGCGCACTTGTTCCCTATTATGTGTTGACACCCATCCAGGGCGTACCTTGAGATAGGCTCCAGGCCACCCATAACCCTACACAGGATAAGCAGTATAGATAATGGATGGATGGATTGAAAATATTTGAACTTTAATCATAACTTAAGGTAATTTTAAGATATAATATACTGAGTCGGAGTTTGCATGTGTCCACATGTTCTCCCTGTGCTTTGTGGGTTTCCTCCGGGTATTCTGGTTTCCTCCCACAGTCCAAAGACCTGCAGATTAGGCTAACTGGCGTTCTCAAATTGCCCGTAGTGTGTGAATGCATGTGTGAGTGTGTGTGTGTATGTGTGTGTACCCTGCGATGAATTGGCACCCTGTCCAGAGTGTACCCAGCCTCGTGCCCTAAGCCTCCTGGGACAGGCTCCAGGTCCCTGTGACCCTGAGTATAGATGATGAGTGAGTGATATACTGAGTCACATTATGGTGGTTAGCATTGCGGCCTCGCACCTTCAGGGTTGAGGGTTGGATTCCCACCTCCGGTTTGTGTGCATGTTTGCTTGTTTCCTCCAACTGTCCAAAGACATGCAGGTTAGTTTAACTGGCGTCCCCAAAATTGCTCCTAATGTTCTGCAATGGATTGGCACCCTGGGATAGGCTCCAGGCCCCCTGTACATAGGATAAGCAATATAGACGATTAATGAATGAATTAATACGTTTATTCACATTTAGAGCTGAGCACTTTGGAGAGCAAATTTTTTTTTATCATTGTCTTTACATAAAAGTGATGAGATACTGTGTCAAAAAAATCCAAACTTTGTAAGAAACAGATTAGAAACATTAGAATCCATTAGAAAGGATTGTATAAATAATTTGTGTTGTAGAAACACCTCACAATAACTCTAACTCTCCGAGCACCAGAGATAACCTCCTCCACACAGCATGGTGTATAACATCTTGGTAACTGCACTGTCCATCAGACGAGGACTTCTGTATCATGCGACCTTCCTGATCCCCAGAGTGATGTTGTCTTCTGTATGCAGACTTTACTGTCTCTACCCGAAGCCTTCTTTAATAAGCGGCTCTGAGAGTTTGGCGCGCTGAGGAGATGAAGAGCGCGCTCGGTTAAAGCATCAAATCCACCCGCTAATCTCATCTCAGCACGGCGATAAAAGCACGCCTGTCCAAACTGACAATTCGGATTAGATCAAGAGTCAGAAGCGGGAAGTCTTAATCACCCGGCGTCATCCATCAGAGCATTTTCAGGAGACGGGATGATTATGTGATGCACTTATGTGAGATATATATGTACGAGCATTAGTACCCATCACAGTTTTTAGAAATAGTTAAAAGTTTAAAGCTAACATCTTTAATGTAATCAATGATATTATTATTTCAGCTTGAAGCCCACATACTTCATGTCTGTCTGTCCTTCCGTACGGCACAACTCTCTGTCTAACTTATTAATACAAATAACTAACATTGTGTAGGTTCAGTATCTTACGCCTTGTTTATGCTAAGTTGTACTTCTTTCATCATCAGCCAGATAGACTCCCTGTTTAAAGCAGATCATTATATTCAGCACATAACTGCGCATAACATTATTTTTACTCAACATTTTGATTTTAGCGCATAACACTGAGCTCTCAGTTCAGGTATTTTACACGCCCTCACCTCGGACTGCTGCAGATATGTTTGCTCTAACAACCTGTGTTTTATCTCATAGTGTTTTATCACATTACTGCTTTAATTAGCACTTCCCGCAGGAAGAATAAACATACAGTGATCAGTCCATAAATCTTTAAAGATTCTTTTTTTATTTTTTTTGGAGTAAGCCATGCTGTGTTGCGCGTTTGTTTGTGTTTTGTGAGCTTTTTGACGCGTTTTAGGGGCATTACGGCGATTTCTGTGTGTTCTGCATACTCTGTATTTATGGTAAACTATCACGTTGATTGGCTCTGTTGAGAGCCACGCCCACTTTGAGGGGGAAAAAGTGCGATATTCGTCCAAATAAGCTATGGCAGCTGTGATGTAATCTGGCACAAAACTGATCATAACATCACTTTTACTCAACATTTTTATTTAATTTATGATGCAGATTTAAGTTCAGGCAAATAACGAAGGACTGTCAAGGTTTCACTTTTAAATTCTGTTCAGCCAGGTTTGCGTGATGCTGTGACAAAATTGTTTGGACAGACATACAGATATATAGACATACAGACAGAAATTTTCGACTGGTTTCGGGTCCTCCGATGTACAGTATGAAACATAAAGATATCATTGAAAGTGCAAGTTCTGACCAAAGACAGACAAAAACATTCTTTTATTTATATAGTTACAGTATACAGTATATATAAGGGGTGTTCAAGTCAAACCTGAACTTTTGATTGAGCAGAATGACAACACAGTTATGAGAGTAAAAACTCCCTTTATTTCTCTATATAATCCCCTGGTACACATCTGAAACACTGTCCTCCAAAGAACTTAGACCGAGGTCTAAGTCAGATCAGATAAGGCGTTCCACTCACTAAATGTACATGGAATGACTGCATTAGTCTCCGAGCCACCTCAGTCAGGATCATCGTTCACGGACGTACAGCCTTCTTTAAAACGTTTGCACCATTCAAAGAGTCTCATTACTGTACAGTACTGTGTTAAAATCTTCTGTAAATGTCAGAAGGCTTTATGGCTTCATTCACAAGAAATTTGCTGTAGCAAAGCCACTTATTTCACTTGGAGCCTCCCTGTTAGCTCAAACCAGTCTGTCTATTCTCCTCCAGGCTATCCACATGCAGAACTGCTCCAGTGATGTTTCTCTTCCACACCATTCTGGATAAACTCTAGAGACTGTTGTTTGTGAAAATCCCAGAGATCAACCATTTCTGATACACTCAAACTAGCTTATGTGCCACCAACAACCATGCCACGGTAAAAAAAAAAAAAAAAAAAAAAATCACATTTAGACATCACATTTTTCCCCACTCTGATATAGGATACGAATATTAATTGAAGTTCTTGACCTGTGTCTGTGTGATTGTGCAGTGGTCACATGATGGACTGATACATTCTGTACACGTAGAAGAACAAATCTACTTAAAGTATGCTGAAATTGGCACGACTCACAAAGGTATAAAGCAGTGTTGCAGAACAAACTGTGTTCAGAGCGCCCCCTAGTGTTCAAATGCAAATATTCCAGTTTAATCTACAAATCTATTGTATTCAGTTCATTTGTATTAATGTAGAGATTTTAACAAAAAGAGCTCGTCACAAAGCAGCCGTACAGAAATCCGAATGTAGCTCTCAATCCCTAATGAACAGTGACAAGGAAAAACTAAAAAAAAAAAGCCTAATTCAGTTGGTCAGAGTAAAGACTTTTTCTTTTCTTTTTTTTTCATAAAATTACAGGCCCAGCTCGATCCAAACGTGCACTTCAGGTGTCCTTTAAAAGAAATGAGAAATGAAAGATTAACACAGAGTTTTATTATCGTGTTTTATGCAGTTAGTCGAGTGCTCTGTTTCAACTGGCCTCCAAACAGACTCCTAAATAAGACACTGTGACACCTCATATATTTTATACACTTTATTTAGAAATCATGATAAAATTATTCATTTAACAAATCTTTTCTTATGTAAAGACTGTTTGTAGCTAATGGCAAAATGTTCCACTACAGTTATGGCAGCTTCAACAAACCTTCATTCATTTGGTCAGTATCATACATTGACAAGTTTAAGACCCACATTTCCATAAAATAAAAATAAAAAAACATATAAATCATACTCAGAGCCACATGTAAATGAGAAATGAGTGGAGCAAACCTTCTTGTTTCATAGCAGAATTATTACTTTTTATTTATTAATAAAAGATTATTCAGTACTATCATGTATGCCCAGTTTTAAATATTAAATTTGTCTTAGATGTTCATTTGATGACTTATATATTTCACTATTGTCACACTAGTCATACTTTTCTGATCAAAAGTCAATGTTACAGGTGTATTTTTGCCTCTGAAATAAGGAGCATATTGCTTAGGATCTTTTTTCAAAGCACTGTAGATCACATGCCTAAAACTTCTACACACGAAAACTTGAAAACCGAGCACTGTGTACGTGTACAAATATTGCTGGACAAACCTGTGGTGTTTTTTTGGTAGATTTCTTAGCAGTAACTGAGTGGTTTACCAGGACAATTCACTGGATCCATAGCTGTTCATTGGTTCATAAGTAGAAATCAGAATTAATTCCTTAATGAGAATCCCAAAAGCCGCTGCTGGGCACTTAAGCAAAATTAAAAAAGCAAAAAAAAAATTTTTAAGGTTGGCTGTCCATGACATGATCTCACATATACAAAAGAGGATTAAAGCAACCATTTAAAAAAAAAATGAGTTCTGATTTTTTCTTCGAATTCTGACATGACTCTCAGATTTCTGACTTTACTCAAAGGATTCTGACTTTTTTCCTCTCAGAATTCCGACTTTACACTGAGGTTTATGACTTTTTCTTAGAATTCTGTCTTTAATCTCAGAATTCTGTCTTTTTTTCCTCAGAATTCTTACTTTATTCTCAGAAGTCTGCCCTCTGTTCCTCCGAATTCTGACTTTACACTCAGATTTATAACTTTGTCTTAGAATTCTGACGTTAATCTCAGAATTCTGACTTGTTTTCCTTAGAATTCTGACTTTTTTCTCAAAACTCTGACTTTCGTGTAAAGTTTGAATTTTAAGATCAGGTTCAGATTCTAAAATCTGAATTTTGAGGAAAAAAGTCTAAGATTGAGGAAGAATTCTAAGATTAAAAATTCAGACCTCAAATTTGTTATGGTGGCCCTAAAAGGAGAGAGAGGGAGAAAGGGAGAAAGGGAGGAGTCATCCCTGAGAGTTGTGTACAGTATAGAACACTACAATACAGTTTCTCCACCACAAACCAGCTAAGAATCCTAATTTAAAAAAAGACCCCTACCCAGTTATCCATCTTCAGAGGGGTTTGCTTTTAAAGGTCCAGCTGTGGCTTTTGACCAGCAGTGTGAACACAACCCATAAAGACAGGGCTGTATGTTGTGGTTAAGGTCATAGACTGCCTTCCTCTCTTGTCTTATATAGATTAGATGTGTAGGTACCTGTACCCTGTACGTGTTACCTCCTGCAAAATCCTTGAATTACCTCTGCCATACTACTGCTTATATATTTTTTTATTTCCTTTCCCTAAAAACAGACACATACTGTAAATCTCTAGCTCTGTTTGAAATAAACCTTCATTTGTAATGTACATTAATTAAAAAAAAGAAATAATAAATAACCGACTTTGTACATCATGTAAACCAGCAGGAAATTTTCTACAGTCTACAAATAGGGGAAAATAACTAACATCAAAAAGTTTACAACACGCATTTTCTTAAAATATATTAGTACAGCTAAACTTTCTATGCTATACACGTCATCTCTAAATGTTACAAATGTAAAAATATAAAAATATGTTTTATTCTGACATACACAGTAGTTTAAGAATTACAAACTTCAAGCATGAGCGTATGTGCCTTTGTAAAAAAAATCTTCAGGCATTAGTCTGTTTATGAGCTCAACCTTAAAATAAGACCACAATCAGGATTTGTAGCATTATGCTAAAAGTATAAATGAAGCCCTTGAATGTTTTAAGGTTTACTAAGCCTGCCATAGAACAAGGTGTTCAATCTGTTTTAACTATATCATAAGACATTGCTATCCAACCCTACAAACTGTACACAAATGCGTGCTTTGTGAAATATCAAAGTATGTAGCATTAGATTCTAGCTGTTACCACAACACATGGTATTAAAAACTGTTTCCGGTCGAATGGTCGAATGGTTTTTCATACGCATGAAATGTAGACTTCGATTAAAATGAAGTGTGACTGAAAAGTGTTTGACCTGGTGGACATGACAGTGTGTGTGTGTGTGTGTGTGTAATTAGCTAGCTAGTCTCATTAGCTAGTCAAGTTTGTCAGCTTGGTCTATGCTACAACAATAAACTGTGTAAAAAAGTTTTATTATGTGAGCCGGACAATTAACAAAGAACGTTTTGTTTTTCTTTTACTTGGTAAAACCCTGTTTCTACTGTAGCATGTGTTACCGAGACGTCTTATTAAAGGCTGATGTCATGCAGTGATGTGATCAGTATTTAGCTTCTTTCCGTCATGTGACTCTGCACCGCTAAAGTGGCTGTTGTGGTGTTTCGTAGTAGGGTTTAACGGATGATATTTCGCATGTTTACGATTATCGGTATCAGTCTTTGTTAACAGTATCATTATTTTTTAATAATATCTGTAATTTTTATTCAGTGTGAGTATGTCTTCAGTGAACTCTGCAATTTATAATTGGGACTATTAGTTGAGATTCAAATTTCCTTACAAGTTCTAATAAGTTCTGGTTAGATTTTACTAGTTTACTAGTTAGATTTCTATTTAATTTTAACTATTTATTTCTAAATACAAATTCAGTTCACTTTTTAAGAAATGCTGCTCGAAGCTCCCTCACTTTTTTAAGCTTTAGGGAACGTTAAAGAGGTCTTTAATTAAATACATTTAAAGGCATTTCACAATGTTTTCTGTCGGAGTTTAAGTTATTCTACACCACCAGTCAAAAGTTTGGACACGCCTTCTAATTCCATGGTCTTTCCAGATTTTTATTTCTTTCTAAATTGTACAATAAAACAATGTTGAAGGAGTTCAAAATATGCAGTAATCTCCTTTGAACAGTTGATATTGAGATTAGCAGAGATGTATCTGCTAATTATGATCTGTAAAGCTTCATAACGGCTCTAACCTGGGGTGCTGTTTGTTAATTGGTGATTTCTGAGGCTGGTAACTCTAAATGAACGTCTCCTCTGCAGAAGGACAGCATTTAGTCTTGCTTTCCTGGGAAGGTCTTTATGAAAGCTAGTTTCATCATGGTGCTGATGAATGCAAAATTCAATGTCAATGCAAAAAATATTCCAGAACTGTTTGTGTCTTAAAATAACAACTGACTGTTGTTGTTACTTAATTACTTAATGCCATATGTGTTATTTGATAGTTCTGAAATCTCACATAATTTTTTTCTAAAATGTAGAAAATAAATCACTAACCAAAAAAACTTTGAATTAGAAGTTGAGTCCAAACGTTTGACTGGTGGTGTAAATTTTTAAATCAAGATTTTCATCATTGCTGCAAATGCATATCAGTTTCTAATATTGATTATCCATCTTATTTATTACTAATAATCAGTATAGGCATCAGCGTTAAAATGACTCAAATCTGTGACCTCTTATTTGTTGCACCTCCTACCTTGTCATAGCCATATGGAAGGCTGCATATAGACCTTGCATATAAGGCCTATGTATAGGCCTACAGAACAAGGTACATACAAGGTCTGTATGGACCTACAGAAAAATATGCCTGACCTACAAGTAATAAAAAGCCAAAGCTCTGTCCGCATTTTTTGAGCATGTAGAAAAAACGAGCCCCTTTCATCATGATTTGTGAATTTGTAGTGATTAGTAGCAAAAATTATATAACTGGGAGAACTGGGCTTTTATGTTAGACACACCACTAGTTAACCCTCTGTCAGTATTTATCACAACATCTCCGTTACTAAAAACAACTTAAGACTAGAACTACTGTTGTACCCTATTTTCTGGACTGGAAAGAAGAACGTTCTGAAGAAAAACATCTGGTGCACATCAGTGTACAACCAGTATAGCTTTTAAAGAGTCTGGTTCATGTTCAGGTTAATACTGTCAGTGACGAAATGAGCATAGTGCTGAATATTACATCTAGAAAAATTACATTTTATATTTATTTGTAAACAATGATTTAGTGCAATCATGTTGGGTTTTTTTTCCTGACAAATATGCTAGTAAAGTAGGTCCTATGTAAGACATCACTTATTACTCTGTGAGGAATACATGAATAAAAAAACAAAAAAAACAGGACTTTAATCTCCTGATGCAAAAGTAGATAAATAACTAATACATCAGGGGACAATTGTCTTTTTGACTCTGATTATTTAACACAAACCCTATCATTTCTTTAGGATTGTCCCTAAAGTCCCTTTATGAACCTCTTGACCTTATTACATTCTGAATTATGATTTGGAACACAAAACATATACAACAAACAATACAACCGATGAAACAGCATTTCGCTGTAAAACACTCAAATATGTATATTAAAAAAAAATCTGAAACTGTCCCAATCTTTGTCCAGGACACTCCTGAAAATTTGGTCTTCTGTTAAAAATCTTGCTGTCTGTATCTCGAGACAGTCATGTGTCACACCGTGCTACCTGTATGTGTCCTACCTCGTGTGTTTACAAAGGCAGCACCAGCAGTCGTCCCGTTGTCAGGTGTGTGCGTCTGTGTGTAAGCTCACACTCCGCAGTCCGAGCTCCTGTCTAGTAATTTGCGGTTGAGGATGAGGAGGGTGGAGAGGAAGGCCACGGATATGTGGAAGGCCAGCTGCCACACGTTCCTCAGACCGAACAGGAAGCCATTGCAGAGGACGATCACGGTGAGGAGTGTTAAAGACTTGATCTTCTTATGGGATGAGTGGAATAAATAAAGCTGGCACTGTTTAGGAGAGAGAGAGAGAGAGAGAGAGAGAGCGTCTGAGTGCTGAACGGTTCTCTGATGATCAAGGACCGTATTGACAAAGCTTCTTAAGCCTAAAAGTTGCTCCTACTGATGAAATTCTGAGAAAATTCTTAGAATTTTGACATTTTCTTAGAAATTTCCCTTAAATTTAGGACTAAATCTTAGTAAAGATAAAAATGATTAATGAAACAACTTAGCCCTAAAATCAGCTCCTAAGGTAAAAATTGTTAAGAGTAGAGAGCAGGACTTTTAAGAGGCTTAAGAGTTTCTATAGCAGAGGACAAAATGGCATAAATTAGAAATATTCTCCAAACACTAAACTAACTTAAATAGACTGTCCTGTAATCATGTAAATTGGTAAAAGGAGACATTTTGCTCCAATTAATCTGAAATGGATTACAAGGAATAAAATCAGTACGGTAAATAAATGTAAGAACTTAAATATAGTAACTACTGTGTGGAAATTGGTTGCTTCCAAAGTATTCATTTTCAACATTTGGCTGTTTTAATGAACTTTAAGATATTTAGCCTAAAGAAGCCTGCATTCATGATTATACAATTTCTTTATATACAAACATTATGATTTCACTGTCTATTCTATTATCATATATTCTATTTTAACAAAGAGCGCATTTTAAGACCTTTACAGATTGTTTTTATCAACCAATCACAGTCCCAGAATTACTGCATCATCCCTAGCAACGGGGTCAACCACACGCCCTCGCTAAGATAAAGGTTTTTGTACTTTCCTAACTCAGAGTTGCTCTAAGAAGTTTCCTAAATCACTTTTCATCTAGGACTCCCAGCTAGGACTTTTTAAGCTAAGATAGGAGCTCTCTGAGAGAATTATAAGAAGCCTTGTGAATACGGGCCCTGATGTTTAGCTTTTGTTACACAGAAGAGAGTTACCTGGCAAATACAGCATACGAACGCCACGAGAAATGCCACGACGTTCCATAATCCATCATAATCGTCCTGTAAAAACAAACAAACAAAAAAATTTTTCTTTAACATTTAAAGAAAAGTGTTTTATAATGTATTTAAAGAATTGTGGGAGGAATGATAAAATAATTAATGTTCAACAGAAATTTTCACTGTGGGAAAAAAAATATGTGAAATGACCTTCTTATTTTTATATTTTTCAAATTAAATTTTTTTTTTTCTCATATACACACAAACACCCGGTATGACATGTAGTGAAATGTACCCTAATATAAAAGACATTGTACTGGAAATAGAATTAAACTTCAAGGTAAAATTTTAAACACAAAAAAAATACAATAATAAAAATATATATACACTGCCTGGCCAAAAAAAGGTCGCTATTTCAGAAGGGTGTAATGGCTGGGCTGCATCAAGCTAAGAAAACTATGTTTAATAGTCATGTTGGCAATAAAATGAAGTCAGCTGACAACCTGAATGTACTGAATGACCAGGGCCCGTATTCACAAAGATCCTTAAGCCTAAAAGTTGCTCCTAGTGACGAAATTCAAAGAAAATTCTTAGAATTATGACATTTTCTTAGAATTTCCCCATAAATTTAGGACTAAATCTTAGTAAAGATAAAAATGATTCACGAAACATCTTAGCCGTGAAAACAGCGCCTAAGGTAAAAATTGTTAAGAGTAGAGAGGAGGACTTTTAAGATGCTTAAGAGTTTCTATAGCAGAGGACAAAACACTAAATGTAAAGCTAAAAGTAAACACTGCTCTTCTGTCCAATTTGGTTTTCTTGTTCTTTTACTTCCTTTCATCTCTCTTGGATTTTAGACTACATACCATCGAAAAGTGCAACTTAAATAGACTCTCCTGCAATCATGTAAATTGGTCAAAAGTGAGCCATTTGGAAATGGATCACAAGTAATAAAATCAGTTTGGTAAATAAATGTAAGAAATTAAATATAGTAACTACTGTGTGGAAATTGGTTGCTTCAAAGGAAGATGCATTTTCAACATTTAGCTGTTAAATTACCTTTAAGATATTTAGCCTATAACAGAAACTACAATTTCTTCATATACAAACATTATTATTTCTATTAATGTTCTATTATGTATTATCATGTAACCTTTGCAGAGGTCAGAGGTTATTTTTTATTAACCAATCACAGTCCTCGAATTACTGCATCGTCCCTAGCAATGGGGTCAAACATACCCACTCACTAAGATGAAGGTTTTTGTACTTTCCTTACTCAGAGTTACTCTAAAAAGTTTCCTAAATTACTTTTAGTCTAGGACTCTCAGCTAGGACTTTTTAAGCTAAGATAGGAGCTCTCTGAGAGAATTCTAAGAAGCTTTGTGAATAGAGCTTAGGTTATCACATCTATGCGTCTTTCTTCCCCTGATAGCACAGGCATAGTCCATTAAATTAAATAACACATTACCATTTACTTCCCAATATGTTTAAAAACTTTTGTCTAGCAGAGAAGAAAATAAATCTGATATGAAGCTGAATAAATCGGAATCAGAAAAGCTTCACCTGGAAGGTGTACTCGATGAGGTGGACGCCCCGGATCAGGTTGAGAGCAGCGCACATGATGTTGAGGATGAGCGAGAGGATTCCAGGAGCGGACACCGGCTCCAGCCTCTGAGTCTGACCTGCGGTTTAGTTATTACACTTCAAACATGACGTACAGTTCATTCCATCCTTTAAACCACATCACGCTGCACAACTGCTGACGATTCGTTTGCAATAACAGCAACTGTGACATTACCTGCTAAAGCTTAAATTATTACAAGAGTTTAGACTTTTTTTGTGGTTTATATTTCTCTGTTCTTTGAGAGGTTGCATTTTTTGTTTTAGATTATAGATGCTGGTCTGCAAACTTTTCACAAATGTCCCTGTAACTACACACACAAACACACACACAAAAGTTTTTTTTAATTAATAAAAAAAAATCTAGTAATTGGAATCTATAAGGATCACCCGATACGATATTATCACGATATCCCAGTGCCGATTCGATTTGTATTGCGATTCTGTATCACAAAATATTAGTTGTGTTACCACAGTATTTAGCGTCAGCTTCAGGTTTGGGAATAATTCTCTCCTGTACTGCCTACGTTTCACCTCCTCATATGCATACAAGCATACATTAATAAAAAATAAAAATTTAAATAAATGTACAGTGGAGTCGGTGTGACTTGGCACACATAATAATTTGCGATACGTTACTAAATAAATTTTCCCCATTTTTAAGACTACATTGATCATTATTTTGCTAGAACATCATTACTCAATGTCGCTGGTTTAAATTAGAGCACAGGGACAAACCTGATGAGGCCGTCTGGTCGGCGTGGCCGTTTGCGACTCCGTTACTGAGCTGTATCTCGTTCATAGTGAGGACTTGAGGAGGACTGATGCTCAGCTCCTCCTGCACGGTGCTCAGAGTGACTCCAAGAGCAGGAGCTCCCGTCTGGTTATAGTGCTGCTGCAGCTTCTGGATCACGCCGTCTGAGCAACAATAAATTTTAAAAAGTTGTTTAGGTTTACACCATCTTTTAGGATTTAGGATGCGCATCGCTCAGACCTTTCTTCACACTAACCGAACTCCAGGAACGGGTATGGCCGGCACGCCTGGGCCACGGACGAGCTGTCGATGCTGGCCATGAACTGCCAACGAACATCTTCTAGGAAGCTGAAGGCAACGGCAGCAGACACACTGCACATACACACACTCAGGTAGGCCACGTCCTCACACGTGAAGAAGCTACAACACACACAGACACAGTTTTAACAGAAATGGATAAGTTTTTGATAAAACACAATGCTTTTTTTTTTTAAAAACGAAAGGCGTTCAAGTCAAACCAAGACTTGTGATGAAATGTTTGATGAAGGAAGCCATAAAAAACAGACTGACATTTACAGAAGACCTTAAGCACGGTACGTTGATGAGACTCTTAGCCACAGTAAAACATTTGAACGGTGCAGACGTTTTAAAGAAGCCTGTATGTTCGTCAATGACGATCCCAACCAAGGTGGCTCGGAGCCCACCGAAGTCGTTCCCGTGAACATTCAGCGAGTGGAACCCCTGATCCTAGAAAATCGATGGACAACTGGTTACTAACTTGTGGAAGAGACGCATTTGTCTGTGGTAAGTGTACACCAATCATTCACCAACACCATTTGCACGTTACAGGAACTCGGCCGGGAGTTATTGCCCCATCCCCGTACAGTCCTGACCTCGGTCTAAGCCATTTCCACATGTTTGTGCCATTAAAGCAGTTTCTGGGAGCCCAGCGTTTCAAACATGAAGCAGGCCGTCTGATCATAGCTCCAGTATACCGTGATGGTATCCAGGCACTTGTGAAACACTGTGGGATAAGTGCATTAGTGTATAAGGGGATTATATAGAGAAATAAAGGGAGTTTTTAAATCTCATAACTATGTTCTGTTATTCTGCACAATCAAAAAAAAAAAAAAAACTTTGACTTGAACACCCATTGTATTTGTTTTTACTCAAAACTAAAGTGTATTTTAAACTCACTAAATATGCAGCTCATTCCCCATGATGATGCCTCGCTCAGGAAGCGAGCTCAGGGATTTGGAAACGGTGCGAATCTGCTGCTTCCTCTCCTGCAGCTCTCTGCTGTGCTGGAAGTCGGTGGAGGCGGACAGGGGGAGTCCATCCCTGAGCCGCGCCACCAACACGAACACGATCAGTGACATGCTCGTTCACACACACCTGCAGCAAGACTCGTCCTGAGAAAGAGAGAGAGAGAGATAACGAGAAAAACACGATATCACTTATCCAGTGACATCATTAGATAGTTTTCTAAACAAAGTAGTTCGAGAACTTAGGAGAATAAGAGGTACTATTAGCACCCTGAAGCGAATTATTCGGATATAGCAGCACATTCTAATATCACAGTATGTTTATAAACATTCTTCTTTAAACATAAACACTTGAAATAAACCTGTGATTTGATTTATAGTCAGAACTACTGTCTAAGCTGCTGCTGTAGGAAATTAACCAACACCTTTTGATTAGTCTGAATTATTTATTTGCCAATTTATTATGTATTTTATTACATGTAACGTATAAGGTGGCACGGTGGATTAGTGATTAGCACTGACTCTTTGGACCTCCAGCGTCCAGGTTCGAATTCCCAACTCGGGGTCTGTGTGTGTGGAGTGTGTGTGTGTGTGTGTGTGTGTGTGTGTGTGTGTGTGTGTGGAGTGTGCATGGATGGATGCATGGATAGCAGATATAGACAGTTGTTCCTTCACTAATTTCTTTATTTGATTCTACTGAATTAATAAGACAAAACAGCTTGTCCTCTGTCTTGAAAACTTTCCCACGGTGGAAATGTTTTAAAAAGTGACTGACACTTGAAAACTTCTTCCTGTCTTTGCTGAAGGAAATTAATCAACACCTTCTGATTAAAATTTATCCAGTTTATTACCAAATAATGATAGAAAAAACGACTGGATTAAATCTTCACAGAATTTTAAAAAACAAACAAACAAAAACCTTTCCACTTCTGTGTAGTAGTTGCTTAGCAACCCAATATCAAAACAAAATATCGCGATACTTTGCGTGTCTCATGAAAAGTTCTGAAATATCGCGATATTTTACACAAAGCTGCAAAAGCGTCTGTGTGAACAGGATATACAGGTCCTCGCAGATCTGCACCCAAAAAGCAAACATTTATTTATATATCTGGCTTTATTATTATTATCATTATTAATTATTATAAATGACAGGGCAAGATTAAATGTAGGCGTTAAAGACAGTCTGTTAAGGTTAAATCATGATAAATAACTATTTGCTATACGCCACTGCTATGATGAACAAGTTTTCTTATGTATATAATTCACTCTTATTTTTAGTGCATCAATTTCTTAATCGTTTTGCAAATATTGTTAAAAAAAAAAGATCAAACTGTATCTCTTACAGTAGAAAGATATCAGATCATCACTAGCAGGTGGACACATAAAGCGTACCGTCTCTTACCTTAAATATTTATTAAACCCCTTTGCCATGATACTGATGAAAAGTTAAAGAATACAGTTTTGTTTTCTACACAGAAAAGGACAAAAGCGTCTTAGTTATTCCGGTGTATTTGTTGCTGTACAGTAGAACATGTCTGCTCGGTGACAACCTGCAGCTTTGTGTATTTCTCTCTGCGTTGTCGAAAACGTCGAGCCGAATCCCAAATCGTTCAATATTAAATATAAAGTGCACTCTATAGGGTGCAGGAGCTATTACAGTACAAACACTACATAGTGCGCGAGTCTAGGTGACAGTAAAGCGTTTGTAATTCAATAGTGTCTAACTTCCGGGGATTGCGGAAATGTTCCTCTGTTTTAAAATAAAAGTCGGTCTGTTTTAAAATAAACGTTGTTAAGCCGTGTGAACTGTTTAAGCCACAAATATCCAGATTTATCAGTTAAAGTTTGTTTTATATTTAACTTTTTTTTTTTTTACCCTGGCATTATCATAATTTCATGATATATATCAATATATAACGTATAGCGATACATTTAGTATTAAAATATTTATATACGTTTTTCTTTTCCTGAAGTGTATATACTTTTTTTTTTTTGACAGTATAAGCATAAGAGCTTAATATATTAAAATACAGGGGAAAATGTAAGTTGTTAAATATGTTATAAATAATTAAGCTATTAACATTTTATATAATTATAACAATATTTATTGTTATTACAGACATCCAAAATTAATTTCCAAAATTGTCATTTCAAACTGTTATACAGTCTCTTATACTGACATATAAAAAAAAACTAAAAATAAAAAAACATGAAAAATAAATTTTAAAATAAATAATTTTAATTTATAGTAATGCAGCCAGGCAAAAAAATAATGTATACACACTACAAGGAAAAGAAAATTATTATTATTTTATATTATATTAATATAGTTTAATATATACTAATATCATATATAATATTCTATTATATTAATATAGTACTGTATTAATAATATTATCATGATATTATCCTATATATCAATATATAACTTATAGCAGTAAATTTAGTATTAAAATGGTATACAAGTTTTTATTTTCCTGAAGTGTGTATAAATTCTTTTCTTTTCTTTTCTTTTTTTTTTTTGGTTAATGTTTTTGGTTGACTCTGTATATTACATTTTAAACGAGCGATTAAAAAAAATATATAATAATTATGTCGCCGCATGGGGGCGCTGTTTCCCAGCTAATCAATTTTACAGCGCCCCGTGCGGCGACATGCAGCAAAACAGGGCAGCCCTGCTTACGTCTTTCAAATCCCAGGTAAGAAAGTCGGAGTTTTTTTTGGTATTAAAATAAAACTTCACCATATTTTTTTTATTCCCAGCTAAACTTATAACGAAACTTTGCTATGTGTTATAATTTATCCAAAATAATGCGTATAAGAAATAAGCAGAATGTGAAATGTTGTTTGAGGCTAACGCTATGCTAATGGTGCTCTGCTAATCAAAGCGAAACGAAACAGATACAACCGGAAGTCAGCTCTGCTAATGTCTTAAATCATGATAATGCTCAATAAAACTGGTTAAAATGTGTACCGTATGTCTATACTGTGTGTATTTATGATACTCATGTATAAAATGAGTTGTTTTGATTATTATGAGTGCCTGTCTTGTCTTCATGCTAACGCTGCTAGCTTGCTAGCTTCACTGCTAGCTCAGTGTTATAGGACAAGGTGAGATTTTCTAAATAAAACCTTGACATGCATGATTTTCAGCAGAACTGCCTGGTATATGTGGTATTTCTGATCTAAAATCCCAAAGAAAGCGAAATAAGAGCTTGTTAAAGTTGTTTGTTTTCATTCAGCAGCACCAGGAAGTGATGAAATTAAATTGTAACACGACTCATAATGTTAGTGACACTGTCTGTGTTTAGTAGATACGTGGAAAATCGATTCAGTTATGCATCACCACACTGACATCAACATCGATTTTT
Source organism: Clariallabes teugelsi (assembly GCA_030014215.1). NCBI lineage: Eukaryota > Metazoa > Chordata > Actinopteri > Siluriformes > Clariidae > Clariallabes > Clariallabes teugelsi. The sequence continues at coordinate 18,532,056 of JAQMYG010000019.1, read as the reverse complement.
TTGGTATTACTATTAATTTGTGTGTTTGTGTTTGAGGTGTTAAAATGCAGCAGTTCCTCTATGAGCCTGCAGGTGGTGCACTTTAACCCACAGTGGTATTTCGGCATACGAGCGCCTCGCCTCATGAATTTTCACCTTAAGAGCTAAAACTTTTGCAAGAAAGCCGGCTAAGTTACACGTATGTCCGGTAGCCGTTCAAAACTTGTTGTGGAAAGCCAAGCCAAGCAAGTTTACATATTTTTCATGTGTTTTGTGTAAGATTTAATGAAGACAAAGCACCATGGGTCCCAAGAATGTTAGCAAGAAGAAATGTTTTTCTCATTTTTCTAATTAGGCTCAATTTGGCGACGCGTTAGTCCGTCGATTTTCAAGTTTTACCGCGGCTAAGAGTCTCATCACCTTTCAAGCGCCGGCCTTTTGTAAATGTCGGTCGGGTTTGTGTCTCGATACAAAAGAAATTCCATCACATGTCCCTGTTTGACTCGAACGCCCCTCGTGTGCATGTGTAAGCATATAATAGTGCTCAGATTTTTTTCCTTCCTTGATTGCATTTAAAAATAAATAAACCTGACGCTTCAGAGACCTCTGGGAGAACCGCCAGCACCAGATGGATTTGACTTAATTTTTTTAATACTCAGGAAATCTGTTTAAATGAGATTAGATCTACATTTGAGAAAAATTATTCTAGTTAAGCCTCAAACTCGGTATAGAAATGCTTTGGATTCTTGCAGCTGGAAAAAAAAATGGTGCGTTATCTCTTATTTGGGATGTCAGAGTCAAACGATGCGCCGGTTCACGTCCTTTAAGAAAAGCGATGTGATTTGATAGTGAGTCACGTGTCCATGTGCTGTGATGTCTTCATATCTGCTGGCTTTAGTTTCTGAGAGAGGATTAATCGGGTCCTCCAAAGTCTTTATGGTTGCTTGTTTTTGGAGAAAATGAACCAACACTTTTTCGACCAATCAGATTTGAGAATCTTGACCAGTTTAGATCGTACAGTCATCACTTCACCATTTATCTGATTATACGGATTACTGTTTGATCACAACTGTATAAATAAACTTTACTTCCTCATTATCTAAGACATTGTGGAATTAAAAACTGGGTTGGTAAACATTTATAAAGTTAATACCCCGTATGTTGTGTTTGTGTGAAGCGCCCTGACTGTATAGTGAGACGAGGCAGAGAGTCGTTCTGACTCTGAATTTGTTTTTCAGTGACATCACGTCATCATGCTCCCTGGAGTCGTGTGATTTAATGGTCCTGTTGGAGTAAGTGTGAGCTGTTACTATAGAAACCGTAGCGTATTGGAGCGACCACATTCACTCCGTCTCGCAGCTGGAACTGCCGTCAGGGCTGCTGTTAGAGAAAACTAATCAACAGCAATGTAGTGCCGTGAAACAATCTTATCACATAGAGAAACTGAAAGTGTATAAAAAAATTTTAAACAGGTTACTAAACAAATTAGTTCAAAGAATTTAAAATGAAACCATGCAGTGTCACAAAACAGGGTTATTACAGGTCGCCATGACGACGACCACAGTATAGTCCAATTCAATTCAATTTTATTTATATAGCGCTTTTAACAATGGTCATTGTCTCAAAGCAGTTTCACAAAAATAAAATACATTTTGGATTTAAAGAAAATAAGAGATGCGTCTTGAGTCTACTTTTAAACTGAAGAAAAGTTGAAGAAAAGCATTCCATAAGATGTAAATGTGAAATCCCGTGCAGGCTCGGAGGCGCTTGGTTTTTGCCACGTGACATTTCTCTCTCTCTGTGTCTCTCTGTCTCTCTCTCACTGTGTGACATTTGGCATTTACCCAGACGGCCTCCGTGTCCTGTTCAGCGCAGCAGCTGGCGAGCGGCACGGATCCTATTTGGACAGAAACCCGTCATGAAAACCAGAAGAGCTGACATGAAGGAAACACCTGTCACGTTATCTCTAATGATAGCTTTAGCATATACTGAGCCATACACACACACACTCTCTCTCTCTCTCTCTCTCTCTGTTTGAATTGCTTGCATGTCTCATCACGTTCTTCAGCCGAGCACTGAGCGTCTCTGAGCGAGTTTGCCGTTGTGTTAAATGTAAGTGTGTGTGTGTGTTAAAGAATATATTCTGTCTCTAAAATTTAGGACCCGTTGAAGCCTTCAGTCTGGTCTACCTTCCACCTACGTTATGTTTTGCTCAGATAAGCACTGAGGATTTGCATTGCACCTCTTTTGCACAGGAGAACTTCCCTGATCGTCTTTATTTAAATCGCTCCACACCTTGTTTCACAGGAAGAGCAGACGCTTTAAACTCCAAAAAGAATTCAACAGTGCTACTCTGTGCTGTTTTAATTTATTTGTTTATTTATTTGTTTGCAGTAGCCTGACGGGAGCGTGCTTCGTCCAGAATGGGGGTGAAAGATCGCCCTCAGTGCTACTTCGATGTGGAAATCAACAGAGAGCCAGGTGAGGTGTAGCACTCGCGGAAATCCACAGAACGCCTTTAGGGTAACGTTTAACGCACACAAGGGACTTTGTTTCTTAAACCGGATATGGAGACAGGTATTCATAAAGGTGCTTTTAAGTGTTTAAGATGTATATATAATGATTAAAATTTGAGTGTAAAAATCTTTATTTATATGGCAGAGAGGAGCTGTGGTGTTGTATGAGGAAGTCTGGAGTGGCAGAGAAGTATGTTAGAGTGGTGCAGGACATGTATGA
>JAQMYG010000019.1:18516545-18527305 GCA_030014215.1 Clariallabes teugelsi | reverse complement strand
GGCTGGGGCGGGCCGAATAATTTCATAAAAGCGGGACCCGCGGGTTGGAAAAATACCCGACCCGCGCATCACTATTGAGGAGACACAATAAATGTATTGATTAGTTCAATGCACTAATAAAGTACTGTTTTCAAAACAATACTACCTGGGGTACTTATTTTAGTACCAGTGAAAAATGCAGGACTGTATTTGTGAAAACCATCCTTTGATGCTCTCTTTTCTTTTCCTACAGTTGGACGCATTGTCTTTCAACTGTTCTCCGATGTATGTCCGAAGACAAGCAAAAATTTCCTCTGTCTATGTACTGGTAAGTGAGTAAGTGCCGTCTATCATGGCTGTCATACAGCAAGTATATCACTGCAGGATAAACGAATCCCAGGAATAACATTCCAGCAAAATGATGTTACTATTTTAGTGACTGTTTGCTTATCAGGTAACAACCAGGATAATGACGAGAGAGTGTTTAGCCTAAGTTTGTGTGTGTGTGTGTGTGTGTGTGTGTGGGTTGGAATTCGAAATACAGCTTCAGTTCAATCATTGTTTGTTTTCCTAAGAGAAGGGCAGGGAATAGGACAGGCGTGTGGACTAAAAATAACTTTTTTTGTATCGCTGTTGAGCTGAGCTTAAGTTGTCCTGTTTTGTATCTCATGAGCTTTTGGCTGCATGAATAATAAAGATGGAGGAAAAAATCAACATATCGCAGTTTTTTTTTGTGGCAATTCGTGTATCGCCACACTGCCGCCAAAATTTTTGGCATAATGGAAAAGTGTTGCAGTTCCTCCATGATCCTACAGGTGGTGCACTCTTAACCCTAAACATTGTCAGGCAGCGCAGAATCCTGTGTGGTAGGAGCGAATTATTTGCTAAGTTTGTGCAGAAATCATAATAATTTTAAAGGATCGGTTGTCTCTCAACTGGCCAATCACATGAACCAGTATTATTAGGTGTTGCAGCCACATCAATATGCCATCAACAAGTCTCTTTTAAAAGATGTTAAATTTGCAATATGCGAAGTTTTCTCTAAAGTAAAAACCCCGTGGGGGAACGTCTGCCAAACGCTTTAATACAACAAGTATGAAAGGTTTGTTAAATCTTGTAAGTCAAGTCTCACTCAGCCACCTATAGCCCAAAAAGCTTGAGCCCTAATCTGCTGAGAATAAGAAGGCTAAAACCATTATCACAAATATAGTAATGAAGAGATAAATAAAGAGCGGTTCCCAGCTCTGACTGAGGCAGCCCGGGTTTACCCACACTGCTCTATTCAACACAACGACACACACTCTGGAAATTTTTGCTCTCAGGTCTTTAGAGCAGAAGCAGTTCTATTGGTTTTAGTTTCTTTATAATCTGCATGAAATAATAAGAGAATGGAAATTAAAAGGAAATGGAATAAAAGTTTTATGATTGTCCCCCAAAAAAACGGATGAGAGCACCTCTAATAATGTTGTATCGTGTAATCCGTGTAGGTTCACCAGAATGATGCAAGTTGTGGACGAATTAAAAATTAAGCTTTTAGGGGAGTTTGGAGATCGTGAACTATTATAAGTTTCCGTTTTATCTCTGATTTTATTATAATATTATCATTTATCATTTGTCCACAGGTGAAAAGGGCACTGGTAAAACTACAAGGAAAAAATTGTGCTATAAAGGTTCAGTATTCCATCGAGTTGTTAAGAACTTCATGATTCAAGGGGGAGATTTCACTGAAGGTATGTGGCATTCTTCATATGTGTTACATAAGTATTCGCCCCTGCCCGTGCATGTTCCTACAGTAACGCATCTTAACAGCGTGGACATCTATCTCTAGGTTCACACTTGAGTTGTTTTTATTAATAGGTATTACAGAGTCTTAACCAGAAGTCCCAATTAGCCAACCAGCGCCCTCCACATTTATTGGCACCCCTGGTTAAGATGCGTTCTTAGGCTTTTAATATATATATTTTTTAAACAATAAAGAACCACAAACCAAAAAAAAAAGAGAGAGAAAAATACTTGAAATACTTAAAATTAAAATACTTCTTATTTTTAAAAATACTTTAGAGATTAAAGTACTTTAATTGAAGTACAATTATACAGTGGAAGAAAAATGTCACTTTTTTTTTTTTTTTTTTCATGAAATCATGTGTGCCAAAATTAATGGCACCCCAGATGTTAATACTTTATACAATCGCCTTTTGCCAACAAGACAGCACTTAATCTCCTCCTATAACATTTCACAAGATTGGAGGGATCTTTGAGTCTTGTGTCCTATCTTATGCGCTCTGTAAAACAGGTGATTTTTCCTAAAAAAAAAAAAAATAATAATAATAATAAATTACTTTTTTAGTCATGGATTTTTTTTTTATTATTCACTTGAATTAAAGGTTAGATTTTTCTACAATGTTCAGTGTGAGATTATGCTTCTGCAATAAACAATAAATTTATTAGAAGCCTACCAACACATCTTAACCAGGGATGCCAATAATTGTAAAAGCCGCTGTATATTAACAGGTGTTCCGCAGCATTTTCTATTATTATGAGCTATTATGTGTATTTATGACACATATTCTGAGAAGTTCATTTCACGTGGATACACGTGGTTCATTTATTTATTCTTTAATATATACACGTTTTAATCACGCTTTTTTTGTTGCCGTAGGCAATGGAAGAGGAGGAGAGTCCATATACGGTGGCTATTTTGAAGGTAAACAGCTATAAATCCTCCTAAACGTTTCATAATAACTAATCATTTTACTTGTCGTGAGTACTTTTTATTATTTTATTTTTTTTGTAAAAAAGTACTAAATTACCAAACGGTTGCATGGACCATTCTCGCATGGATAATTAGCCATTATTTTATTATTTTATCTCTTCTCTAGTTTTATTCTACTTAGATTTTTCTGTAACATATATATTTTGTTTGTTTGGGGAGGGTTTGTTTGTTTCTTTCTGACTCAGCATGGAGGTTAGGGATATTTCTTTATTGCCCAGAATCTACCTGCCTAAATATTTCAACGTATTCTTTTATTTATAGAGATTGTGGTCTTTTGCAAAATGAAAAGGTAAGAGATGTGCACAGTGCAGTAACACAAATCTAAACACTGTCCCCCTCCTTGTCTGCATATCATATGACTGAGCGTTTGAGTGTCTGCAGTGCGCTCACGAACATCTGGGTTTTGAATTTGATTGGATTTCACTTTGTTTGTTCACTAGTTTTTATGAGCGAATCTCAATTTTTACAATATTTCTGCTTATTCCACTCTTGAAACAACATTGGTATAATATTATGCAACTTATTTCATCTGTTGTTGGAGAAACAATCTCTTTGATTTAAGGTAGAAGTTAACATAAGACATTTTTATTTAATATATTTGACCTTCCCGGACAGTCCTGTAAAACTGTTCACATTTTTCACAAAAAAAAGTTCACATTTTATCCTGTTAGTGTTGCTATAGTTTTTACTACAGTCCTGATGTTAGTCCTTCATCGTAAGGCCGTCTTTACAGAAACCAGTTACATGTTACGGGTTACATTAGAAATATTTTTTTCTAACTTTTCATTTTTTTTTTTTTATGTTGCACCGTAAAAACTAATGAATTGTCAAATCATATCACAGTTATGCTCAATTAAAACCCACTTTAATGTAAACTCTACAGTCAAAGGTTTATGACCATCACAATCGTGGACCCGGACAGAGTGACAGTTCTATCCGGTTCCTGATACTTTTCTGATAAACGAGAATAATTATTATACCTAATTGTTTGAGTAAACATGTCTGCAGCAGTCCAAGGTGAGGGCACGAGAGCCCAGTATGACAGAGCAACCAGATTCCTTTCACATTCATTTACAGCCCAGCAGCGTCCAAATAAAGATTTGCTAGAGATTGATTAAAGAGCGTTGTATACAAATACAATGAAGTATACAAAGCCGTCAAATACTATTGACATTTTAAATCGCTTATTTTTATAGACTTACATTGACTGCAAACAGGTTGTCCCCGACTTACGAACGAGTTGTGTTCCAGGACGTTTGTAAGTCCAATTCGTTCTTAAGTCCGACAAAGTGAGTGTACTTGACTAAATCTTTGTGCCCTTTCCTCACACTGCCATCTTGTGGCCAAAAACCACAATGGCGCCTAAGGAAATGACAACGTAACAGCGTTGTCTCTGAGCCTTTAAATAGCGAGGGGAATTCCTGTTGCCATGTTGTCTCTAAGCTGTATTGGACTGTGAACTTTGTTTTGTTGAGGATTTTCCGAAATTGGGATTATTAACCATCAGGATAACTTTGTAGGATAGACATTTTCTATCATCTTGCTTCTAGACTGATCCATTGAAACCGGTGAGCCCAAGTAATTTCTTCCCCCACGCGCATACGTATATAAACAAGTAGAACGCAGTCCGTTCGTATCTGCATAAGTTTGTAAGTCTCGGACTATCTGTAAATAGATACACAGCTCAAAGAAAATTTTATTGACTGGACCTTCTTAAATTTTAATTCAGGACCCTTTCTTTAGAATGATTGAACAGGTTTTTCTCACGTACTCCATGGCAGCCCCTCCCCTTTCCCACTATCCTACTCGGTTTTTCAGGGTTGGAAGTTCTGCGTATACTGTAGATCAAGTCTGGAAAAGTTTACTTTAAGAGGCATAATTGTCTCATCTGGACGCACTCGTATTTATGCAGATAAATATTTCGTAACACTGAATTTCAAGGGTAAATATTTCGTAACGCCAGTGATTATAATGGCGACTGCAGGAGAGAACACTTCTGTTCTCTCTCTCTCTCTCTCTCTCTCTCCCTCTCTCCATGCCATCTCATGAAACAGATGGCCAGCAGCACTCAGTCTGTTTTCTGTCTCCGTGTCTATCTCCAACAGATGAGAACTTTATTCTCAAACACGACAGAGCCTTCCTTTTGTCGATGGCAAACCGAGGCAAGGACACTAACGGCTCGCAGTTTTTCATGTGAGTACAACTTATTCTCATGGGGGAGAGAGTGTGTGTGTGTGAGGTTCAGACATCATTCATATGAATGTGCATCACCAGGTTGTCTGCTTGCCATTTAACATCACCGCTCAGCATTAAATGGCTCTGATTATGGGAAAACTCCGCATTTTAATCACTTTTACTGTCTTAAGTATTATATTTTGTAATAAAATTACCATATCATTTATTTCACACATGGCTTCATCCAACTAGGTTTCATATTTCCACTTTTTTATTTTGTTTTATTAATTTTTTTTATTACTATTTTGTAAGTCAGCATAACACGACAGCATTAAGAAGCTGTATTGGAGTTTTCAGTCTATTAGTTTCCCAATCCTGCATTCCTCAAGCGTCACCGTAGCCAAATCTCCCGTCCTTCAGCCCTGCTTTTCTCCCTTATCATTTAGACTGGAGACACTGCATACGGTGTTTATGTGTGATGCAGGTGCCTCAACACGCTCATCTCTTCTTTCCCTTCTGAGTGTAAATGTAGAAATATATTACGAAAAAAAAAAAACTTGGACTCCTTTTTTGCCTACAAATGTATTACAATTTTTCTCTTGCCGTTTTTGTGTAAAATTTGCAGAAACTCTAGCGTCCTGCTCTACCAAGGTAATGTGTCTCTCCAAGGCTGTGCTTCTCTCTCCTGACTATTTCTGATTGTTGTAGCTAGACTTTGCGTCCTATTTTATATCTTTTTAAACTGACCTGTATTTAAGTTTGTGTACAGGATGTGTGTCAGGGATGGGCCTTTTGTTTTTGTTCGTTTGTTTGTTTGTTTGTTTTTAATAGTAGTTCAGATTGAGATGACTGGCTTTGATTATTAGTAATGTGAATATACTTAATCATGTAGTATGTTGAAGAAGGCTTTTTGTTTTCATACTGATTCAACCAGTATGCATTTAACTATTTTGTGCTGTTGTTTATCAGGTTAAGCACTGTTTGTGGATGTTTTTGAATAAAGATGCCTGTTTTGTGTGTGTGGATCCAGTTTTCCACTTGATTGACTGCACGTGAGATTTTTGCCCGGTTAAATCGCCCTCCATTTTCTCTCTCTTTCTCTACATGTTCCGGCTGATCCGCGGTGGCCGTTGTGCCTAAAACAGAACTACGAAGACGGCACCACATCTGGATGGGTAGGTTTGGATTTGCTAATTGAGCAGGCTTTGCATGAGTTAAACTGCACCGTGAACCACGTTATCACATGGTGTCGCTTCACATGTTTGAACGCAGAGTCCACGTGGTCTTCGGGTTGGTCATCTCCGGGTTTGAGGTGATCAAGAAAATCGAGGGGCTGAAGGCCGACGCTGCCAGCAGACCCTACGCAGACGTCAGAGTGATCGACTGTGGACAGCTGATTACAAAGTCTGCTAACGATGGTACTTTTGCCCCTGAAACACAACATTGCACACTCAAGTCACCCGCTGTAGAACAGGTAGTCCCTAACAAGTTCCGTTCCGGGAGCACGTTCATAAGTCTGATTTGTTCTTAAGTCTGACGAAGCGAGTCTTATACGCCTCTGAGACAAATATACAATGTAAAGCATAACAATCCACTCGACTAAATCTTTCCCCGTTCCCTAAAACCGCCCACTCCATCTCCGCCACCCACACGCACGCACAGAATAAACCGAATGTTTAGAAATTAACTTACACACTGAAAATATTGTAGATGATTGTAAATATTGATATCTGGGGCACTTTAGTGTCTATTTTTTTTGTACAATACCCGTGAGCTACTTCAGCGATTTGTTCCCGCGGTCCGTTCGTATCTGTGGAAATTCATAACTCCAGTGTTCATAAGTCAGGGACAACTTGTATTTCTTTACATATTTAGCTTTTATTACAGCTAGCCAGAGGTCTAGAAAGAGCTGATTGGCCGAGGTCTCTCAGGAGGGAGGGATGAGAGGTACTTAGTGCTCCCACATTAATCACGGCTCTACAGCCAATCAGGGGCATCTGTGAGCTCACGCAAGCGGAAGGAGCAGATAGCTCTGTCCTCCGAGTGTGTTACACCGCCCCCAACGGTGCGTGAGCGAGCAGTTCGAAAAGATGCGGTTGGCTGGCGACACGTGGTTCGGAGGAAACACGTGATAGTCTTCGGCCTCCCGACTGAGTGGTAGTAGTAGCCTTAATGTGGGAGCCCCCTAGTGACGGGGAGGAATTGCACACGACTAAAATAGGGAGAAAATCAGGGGAAAGAAAATCCAAAATAAAATAAAATAAATAAATACATTAAAAAAAGCTTTGATTACAGCAAACATCTCAGAAGACTTCCTAAAGCCTTCTTCATCACATCCTAAAGACTTCCTATGGTGGCCAGTTCATGCTCCGAGAACCACGCTCTTTCACAATTCACTTCCTGGAATATGTCCATGCTATCAGAAGGAAAAACTCCATAGATGTGATGACCTGGTACATTAGGGTCGTCAGCTGACTACATAATGTTGCTGACCTGATCAACTGAATCAACCCCAGATCATAAAACTGTCTACAGAGGCTTGTACAGTGGACGATATGCATGATGTGTGCCTTGCTTTCTTCCATTCTTCCGCTCTAGAATAGGCGCAGTCTGGACTCATCAGCCCAAATAATCTCTTTTGCATCGCTCAAAAATCCAATCTTTATGATCCCCAGCAAACTGAAGCCCTTTTCCCCCCAATTTTCTCCTTAACATCTGGTTTTCTTATGACCACACATCTGTTTAGTCCTAATCCTGTGAGTTCTCTTCACATAGTGCGTGTTTAAACGCTCTTACTTTTACTATTAAACATGGTTTTACTATGTTTACTAACTGTTTCTTGCTGTTCTGAAGTGCTCGAGGGCCGGAAGAGGAAAGCTTTTCATTCTGAGGATGACTCTCCGAGTTCTTCAGATTCCTCCCTGGAGTCCGGAGAAGAATCGGTGGAACGGTATTCTCGCCGAAATAAGAAGACCTCCGCCAAGAGAAAGCATTCAAAAAGACGAAAGAAAGAAGTCATAAGGAAAGAAAGGCGGCACGAGAAACCGGTTGTTGAGGGGGGGTGAGCAAAAAAAATATATATTGCGGTATATTCCCAGTGTAGAGATTCTGTGTCAGTGACTAATGCCTGGCTCTTCTACAGCCTGTCTGAGCGAGACATGATAGAGGACGAGGACGAACAGAAAGAACATAATGTAAAGAGGGAGAAGCCTATGGTGCGCCCAGAGGAGATCCCTCCCGTGCCAGAGAACCGCTTCCTGCTCCGTCGAGACATGCCAGCTCAGGAAGAGACAACAAATGTGTACGTCTGTTCAGTGGAGTTTAAAATTCGCATTAAGGAGGTTAGGAGGTACAGTGAGCCGTGCATTATGCTACATGATAAGCACAGGTGTTACGGTCTAGACATTTTGACTAAATGGTAAACTATTTATTAAAACACAAGATATGTTGAAAATGTTGAGGAGGGTAAAAAGGTTGCCAGTTTTAGGACCGTATGGTTAAGGTAATAAAAAATCCTCATTTATAATAATAATAATTACATAGCTTATTTATGTGTCATGTTCCAAACCAGCAGATTTAGGAAGAATATTACTATTATATTACTAATATAGGCTAATATTAGCAAGACAGAAAGGCCATGCAGCTGAGCGAGCACCTGTAACAGTAGTTAAGGTTGAATAGTAGACAATACTGTAACTGTAACAAAAAAAAGTGCTGACTGACTGTTAATCAGTTGTTCCTGATAGAAAACTATTTCACCGTGCTGTGATGTACAGTATATGTAAAAAAAAAAAAAAATAATTTTAAAGGCAGCTTCTTCTTAAACTTGTTTGCTGCTTTCACATCTTTTATAATGTTTTTCAATTCTTGCCTTTTTCCCCCTTTTTTAGCACTGTACAGGACGCAGCAAAAGTGCCAAATGACACCAAACCAGCTGTCACAAAATCTGGTCGGAAACTCAAAGGCCGTGGCACAATGGTATGAGCTGTCACATACAGTAAAAGCATTTCTGGGTTAAACACACAGTTCAGCTGCATTGAAAGAAATGAGGAATTTGGGTTATTTTTTTAATGTTTATTTGAGTATGTTTTCTGGTTAAAATCATTAGATTTCATGTCATACAAAAGCAAAAACTTTTTTTTCCCCCCATGACCCTGTTTAACAGTAATTAAAGCTGATCCAGTAGTAGTGAGAGAATAAAGGATAAAACTATTCTGATGCGTTACTACAGAGATACCATACCCCTACTCGGTCAGTATCCCGGTCTGAATCTGAGGAGGAACGAGAAAGCAGTGAGACTCCTCCACACTGGAAAGAGGAGATGCAGAGGACGAAGACTTACCAGCCTCCCAGTGTAGAGAAATGGAGCAAAGGAGAAAGGTAGGACCTTAGTGTATCAAGAGTTAATGCAAAATCAAGGGAAAAAAATACTGCACATGTTTAACTTCCCATCTAAAAGTGTTTGATTCTCAAGCTATTATTAGTATAGCTGATGTGTATTCAGTAATGGGACGTAATAGACTTTTCCACTATTAGTCTAAATGCAGGGATGAACAAGTCATAAGTCCATTAGCAAGCCCACTGATTAAAAGCGAGCTCATTTGACCAAGATACTCTATTGATCAGGCAAAATATGATAACGTTCTCCTTTTTATACATCTTGTTTTTTTGTTTTGTTTTTTGCATCCAGTCCTCCTGTAGTACGGTGGTGTAATATTCTGTGAGAGAGTGCTTTCATCTCATTTGCAACTTAAACACTGAATAAACAAATACTAACAAATCCATCGGTCCTTGCCTTCAGTTTAAGTTTTGCCACAGAGACATCAGAATCCAAAACATGTGGTCTTGATAACACGGCAAGAGTTCAGACAATTAAAGTTTGTGCTTTCTATGTACAATATGCATTTACATTTATGGCATTTGGCAGATGGCCTTATCCAGAGCCGCCTACATTTTTATGAGGGTAAAGGCTCAAGGCTCAAAAGTGGCAACTTGTTTGTGTTGAAGGGGTAGGATTAAATAAGTTTATACTTCTTCCTACTCCTTTTCGAACATACTTGTTTGCTTGTTTATTTGATTATTTTTTATTTATTATATAGTTTCATGTTCGAAATAAAGTATTCAAATCAAACCTGGGACCTCCGATCAATAGTCCAACACCCTAACCACTAATCTACCCCTGCCCCTGGACAATACAGCGGAACCTCAGCATATGAATGCCATGCCTTAAGAATTAAAATTTTGCAAGAAAATGTCCACGATATCAGCGCTGCATTCAGCGTGTGTTCAAGAGCTATGTCAAAGTGTGAAAGTTTTGATTGTATTTATATGCAGAAATGCCGTATGATGATGATTCTAAATGTTTTTATTGTTTTTATATATAAAAATGTGATTATAGTGTTATAAATTGGTAATATTTTTGGGTGACTGGAACAAATTTTCTTTTCTTATCTTTTTTTTTCGCTTACATTTTCGCCTAAAGAACTCTCCTCCAGAACAAATAAAATTAGTTTTTTTTTCTGGAGGTTCTGCTGTATTATTAACTCAATGTCAACCAAATCCCAATAAAAATACAAAAGTTATCATTTCCGGGTTAAAAACACACACTGTACCCATCACAGGTTGTTTTGTATATAATGCACATTCTCTGGAATCTTCCGAACATAATGAGTTCACACCTTAGCGTCTATGAATTTCTATTTGCTAGATACTCTATATTGACTAGGGATGTAACGGTATCAAAATTTCACGGTACAGTAATACCTCGGTATGAATGGCACGGTACGGTATTTATTGAATCATTTACAGGAAAAACAAAACTAATGAAGAGACT
>JAQMYG010000019.1:18483358-18493600 GCA_030014215.1 Clariallabes teugelsi | reverse complement strand
CCCGGCTGAGTGGTAGTGGTAGCCTTAATGTGGAGCCCCCTAGTGACGGGGAGGAATTGGCCACGACTAAATTAGGGAGAAAATTGGGGGGGGAAAACCCCCCAAAAAAAGAAGTACTTTTTCAGTTACGCATAGTCAGCAGTAGGTCGCGACATAACTGTTTCAAATACTTCACACCAGTGTAGTTAAGTGAGTAGAAGTACAGACATTTGATGTACCTTAGGGCGAAGTACAAGTAAAACATTCACTTTAATTCAATTCACTTTAACTATTCAAGTAAACTACAGATGCATAAAATATATATTTAGTCCAGTTTCAAAGTACATTTAGCTCCCACCACTGGGAATCATTAAACTTTCTTTTTTCAGTTGATGTCTATTTGAGTGATAAAGCATTGTTTATAATTAAAAAACTTTTTTAAATTAGAATAATTTAATTTAATCCGGCTTTATTCATTTTTAAAAGCTGATTTCATTATTGTGATTCTGATTTATGCATTATTAAAAAAAAGTTTTTAGACTCCAGAGTGTAGCAGTAAAGCGCTCGTCCTATCATCCGGCGATCGCAAGTTCGAATCCCGGGTGATGGTGTAGCCTCTCGCAGCCGGAGGCCTGGAGAGAGCTGATTGGCCGATCTCTCTCAGAGGGGAGGGATGGGAGGTTCTTAGTGCTCTCACATCAATCGCGGCTCTAAGCCAATCAGGGGCGTCCGTAAGCTCACGCAAGCGTAAGGGCGTTGTTAGCGCTGTCCTCCGAGTGTGTTACGCCGCTTCCAACGGTGCGTGAGCGAGCAGTTTGAAAAGATGCATTCGGCTGGCGTCACATGCTCGGATGAAACACATGATAGCCTTCGGCCCTCCCTGACTGGTGGCACCTTGATGTGAGAGTTCCCTAATAACTGGTGGTAATTGGCTACGACTAAATTAGGGAGAAAATCAGTTTTTCACTTTCGTTTCCTTTTCCTGTTTTATAACAGAGAAGACCGGCGACTACACCACAGTCGTGTTTCGTCTGCCAGAGAATGTGGTGCCAGCTTCCACCTGTTTAATGGACACGCCTCTTAAAGAGAGCAACTTTTACATCCTGACATATTTGATGCGGACCCTGCCGGGTACTAACGACATCGGCGATCAGGAACACCAAGGAACGAGAGCTCAAGATGGATGGTTTCTCCATCTCGATGGGCGACAACACGACGGGCCCTCAGGCCCAGGTCAAGCATTTCTATAAAAAGGATGATGGTGGAGGAAGTGGGAGGGGCTTATGCAAAGCAGACAGAGGCGCCAATTCCGAAGAGGCAGCACTCCAGGAAAACCCCGCCTCGTTTAATAGAGAGCAGATCATCGTTGAAGTGAACCTGAACAACCAGACCCTGAATGTTTCCACGGGGTCAGAGGGCAAGACCAGAGAGCGAGGTCAGGCTCGGCACTGCACGACTCGTGATGAGGATAAAGACTACGAGCGGAGGCAGGAGGAGATGGAAATAAGCACAGACGAAGAAAAGGATGTTGATGATGATGATGATGAAGACGACGACGAAGAGGATGACGACGACGAAGACGACGACGATGATAATGAAGAGGAGAACGATCTTAGCATTCCGGAGGTTCCTCAGGCCATCATGGAGAGACCGAGGCGTGCGACGAGAGCGAGCGCCGTCCCTTTGTGCCAGGGCCTGACGCAGGGGAAGAAGGAGCAGGAGAGTCTGGCTCAGAAGGTGAAGCTGGAGGAGAAGCAGCACTTCGCTTGCAAGAAGTGTCCGCGTGTGTTTAACAACCGGTGGTACCTGGAGAAACACACCAACGTCACACACAACCGCATGCAGATCTGCAACAAGTGCGGCAAACGCTTCCTTCTGGACAGTGAGCTGCTGCTGCATCATCAGACCAGCTGTGAGAAGAGCATACAGGTATCAACACACACACACACACACACACACACACACACACACACATCTATACACTCTTATATGTCATTTAAAGGACCAGTTCAGATTGTTTGTTTTTTTAACCTGCTTTCACATCTATAGTGACTTGATTACCACAAATCTAGATTTTGAGACAAGAGACATAGACAAGACATGTAAATGTTTATTCAATTTGGTGTAATTCAATTGGACATTTACTCAATCACTCATTCATTGTCTATGGGCCTGGATCAAGCAGATCAGACTGATGGAAAGGTTCATGCTGGTTTTGATAGAAAGTCACAATGTTGTACTGACACATCACTCTAAATATGTTCGAAGGGTGGAGGTGTGAAAACACCCTTAATCTTGAACTAGAATAAACTTTCACTGCTGAAGTATCTGAAAATAATCGGGTACTTATCAGTTTATTGGCGTGCATGTAAACAAGCCCCTGCTTTAAAAAACAGACCTGTAACTGCATCACCTTCTCACAGTCTCATGGGGAAAGTCTCTAAACACTCTTCACCGGTGCGTCATGTCCTCTCCGTGCTTATGGCCGAAACCCAGTCACGCCTGCGTGTGATCACGTGACCTGGGTGATCTGTATGCACGTGTTGGCTCTGGGATGGAGGGAACAGCTGGATGGTGGCGTTAATGCCAGAGCGCCGAGTCATTTCCTGTTTGAACTTGGTGTGCCTGGAAACGCTTAGACAGCACGTCGTGGCCCGTGTATTATTTCACTCTTGCTTCACGTGTGCCGTTTAGAAAACTGCATTCAAATAATGAATTTGAGCTCATGTAAAGAGCATCCATTATTATTGATTATTTATTATCGGTACAGCGAAGGTGCCCTTTATAAATGGACTTATTTATTTGTTTGTTTATTTATTTATTACAACCTGCAGTGTGTGACGTGTGGGAAGGCGTTTAAGAAGTTATGGTCCCTCCACGAGCACAACAAGGTCGTTCACGGCTACGCCGAGAAGAAGTTCTCCTGCGAGGTGTGTGAGAAGAAGTTCTACACCATGGCGCATGTCCGGAAGCACATGGTGGGTGAGTATCCTGGCCTGCTGGGGGTTAATTAAAGGGGCAGGATGTCTGATGTCTAATTAAAGGGGCAGGATGTCGTTTTACATGCTGTGTTAATAAAGTTTAGGCTCGGATCTCATTTGTGGGCCAGAGATAATATTAAATAGAAACTTTAAATTGATGAAATTAGCCATATCTATTGCACAGCATTACTGTGAAGCATTGCACCTCCAGGGTATGGGTTCGATTCCCACCTCGGGGTCTGTGTGCATGCAGTTTGCATGTTCTCCTCATGCTTGGTGGGTTTCCTCCAAGATGGATTGCCACTCCGACGGGGGCGTGTCCTAAGTCTCCTGGGATAGGCTCCACCCCCCCCAGGATAACGCGGTATAGATGATAAGTGAGTGTGTTTAGAAATACACCAGCATCTCTGATGTATACGAACCCCATGGCCACAGCTAGGTGGCAGCAAACGCTTCGCATCTAAGGATGCAGGATCTAAAGTCGTGTAATTAGGTAATATAGATCCCCAGTCAGGTACAGTAAGTTCCTTTTATCTCCCGATTCCTGATCTGTATTCGACCGAAGCGTCCCGCCGGGGGAGCAGATCCGCGCTGACCTTGCCTCTGCCCCGTTCAGCACACGCAGCAGGAAACTCAAGCTGTGATGGAAGAAATCTTATATCCAGAAGTGCCTCCTTCCTCCATTACACTCATCCTAGAGAACTGTTTAATTATATTATGGTACAATAATGATATAATCAGATTTAATTTATGGGAAATATTTATTTATGTGTTTATTCACTGTGAACGTGATGTGCAGCAGACATGTGTAAGAGCGCAGAGGTGTGTGTGTGTGTGTGTGTGTGTGTGTGTGTGTGTGTGTGTGTGTGTGTGTGTGTGTGTGTGTCCTTGTCTGCAGCCCACACGAAGGACATGCCGTTTACGTGTGAGACTTGCGGGAAGTCGTTTAAGCGCAGCATGTCTCTGAAGGTGCACTCCCTGCAGCACTCTGGGGAAAAACCCTTCAGGTGTGAGGTGAGTTCTAGACCCACAACGCTGCTTATAGATCAGATCAGTTCTAATGTACGAACTAGCAAAGGGATTGTTTAAAAACAGTCATCGTCGTATGGGTATTAAAGAGCTTTGTAGCATACTACTGCTGTGTGTGTGTGTGTCTGTGTGTGTGTGTGTGTGTGTGTGTGTGTGTGTGTGTGTGTGTGTGTGTGTGTAATGATGTCAACTATACACTGACTCCAAAATCAGTTTTCATTTATATCTTTGCATTTGCGATGGTAAAATGTTGTAAAATGTAGTTCTTCTATAATCCTACATTAGTCTGTAGCCAAAAGGTGAGAAGAATGAACCATGAATAAGGAGGATGGGAATTAGTGTTTTTGGCCACATGATGGCAGTGTGGGGGAAAGGGGGCAGATTTAGTCAAGTGCTTTACGTTGTATATTTGTATCAAAGACGTTTAAGTCTCACTTTGTCAGACTTAAGAACAAATCAGACTTATAAACATCCTCCCGGAACGGAACTCGTTCGTAAGTCGGGCACTACCTGTTTCAGCTCTGTTAACTTCCAGGTCCGGTTGAATCCCACATAGCGGTAAATGCGGTAAAGCTATTGCGCTCGGATGTACAATCACTTGTTTAACATAGCAAGTAGGGCCCTTTATTAGGAGTTACAAAAGAATTTAAATTGTTAAAGACTAGCAGCCCGGTGGCTTAGTGGTTAGCACTGTCACCTCACGCCTCCAGGGTCAGGGTTTGATTCCAGTATGGAGTTTGCATCTTCTCCCTGTGCTTGGTTGGTTTCCTCCAGGTACTCCGGTTTCCTCCCACAGTCCAAAGACATGCAGATTAAGCTAATTGGCGTTCCCAAATTGCCTGTAGTGTGTGAATGATGACAAAAGATCCCACCACTGTGTTAAAATGGGAATAACAGTCACCATTGGCCTCCACAGTCCCTCATTGGACTACAGAAGTTCCTTAATGGTTGGATGGATGGAGTTAGCTTTGTTTTTTTTTCTTTTTTTCTTTTCCCCATTTCCCGTCACTAGGGGGCTCCACATTAAGGCTACTACTACCACTCAGTCGGGAGGGCCGAAGACTATCACGTGTTTCCTCCGAACCACGTGACGCCAGCCGACCGCATCTTTTCGAACTGTTCGCTCACACACCGTTGTGGGCGGCGTAACACACTCGGAGGACAGCGCTATCCGCTCCTTCATCTTGCATGAGCTCACAGACACCCTTGTTTGGCTGTAGAGTCAAATTAATGTGGGAGCACTAAGGACCTCTCATCCCTCCCCTCTGAGAGAGCTCGGCCAATCAGATCTCTCTAGACCTCCAGTTGCGAGAGGTTACAGCATCACCCGGGAATCGAACCAGCGATCTCTGGATGATAGCGCGAGCATTATACCACTGCGCCACTCGGAGGCCGTGAAACTGCTTTTATAGGGGGAAAAAAACTAATCAAATCGAGAACTTCTGACCAATCAAATTTGAGAATTCAAGAGCGGCCTTGTATGCATTTGCATAATGTAGCACACCTGGAGGAATGCATCGCTGGCACCTCATGTTCATTGTCTCCTTACTGATGGCTTACAAATGCGGGGATGTTTCTCTGCCAAAGTCATTTTATCTAATGATTATTGGACTATAGGGCTCCCATTTATTACTATCCACACACGTTGGACAGCATCTCTGTCCACCATTGTTTTCTTTACCAACACTCCAGAGAGATTAACCAAATGTTTATATGGCAAGATGCTGCAACTTTTCTATGAGTAGGAGAGAAAAAGGAGAGGAAAAGTGGGCGGGAGGAAAGAAGAAAGGAGTCTCTTCAGGCGATATTCATTACTGAAGCATAGTGACTCAGATCAACGTTCCTCTTCACTTAACTGTTCAGCATATATATTGGCTCAGAAGATTTCATATTCACCTATTAGGGTCCTGCCACAGAGGGAGCGAAGGCAATCAACTGGCATGAATGTGGAGGTATTTACCTGAATCTTAATTCCTGTTTAGTGTGGGTGGGAGAATGAAGAGAGAGTGAGTCAGAGAGGAAGAGAGAGAGATGGAGAGAGAGAGAGAGAGAGAGAGAGAGAGAGTCACAACAAGTATTCCAAGTGTTAGCCAAACACAGAACTTTAAAATGCCAGTCTATTATGTAAAGAACAAAACAGATGGGTCAGACTGGTATAAGATAATTAACAGGAAAAAAAAGCACTTTTTTCTTTTTCTTTTTTTATTAAATGTATGTTCCAAAGCATTTTATTCCTCTAACATATAAAAATATATTAAAAGTTATTAAGAAACAACACATTCATTCATCTTCTATACCACATCCTGTGTACAGGGTCATGGGGGCCTGGAGCCTATTCAAGGAGACTTTGGGGTGGATGAGGTGCCAATAGTCTAATATTAGCCCAATCTGCATGTCTTTGGACTGTAGGAAGAAACTGGAGTACCCTGAGGAAACCCACCAAGCACTGGGAGAACATGCAAAACTCCATGCACACAGACACAAGGTGGGATTCGAACCCCATCAGTGCTAACTGTCAAGGTGAAAGTACTGTATCATCTAGGCATTTGACAGACGCTCTTATCCAGAGCGACTTACATTTTTATCTTATTATACATCTGAGCAGTTGGGGTTAAGGACCATGCTCAAGGGCCCAACAGTGGCAACTTGGTGGTCGTGGGGTTTGAACCTGGGACCTACAGAACCATAATCCACAGAAATGGATTACGAAATACTATGAACTGATACAAAGCACAAACAGTGGAGATTCCTTCGATTGTTATTACTAATAAACATCAAAGTGTAATAATTATTTAAAATTAGATTATGTGGACCGACCACTATACAAGCCCCTGTGCCTAAGATTCTACTGTTACAGAAACATTAGAAACATTAGAAAAAGTACATTAACGTGAACGTATACACCGATCAGCCATAAGGTTATGACTGCGTAGAGGTGACGTGAATAACACTGATTATCAATTATATACTAGTAAATTTGTGACAAGACCATGGACACTCAAGGCTCACCCATGCTCGCGGGGAACAAAGGCCAGCCTGTCTAGTGGGATCCTGCAGAAAATCCAGTGCAGCACAACTCTCTGAAAAAGGTCAGCGCTGGCTATGAAACAAACGCACCAGAATACTCAGGGCACCACATGTGCTGTGCATGAGGCTCGGCAAGCAAAGAGACCAAGGCTCCAAACTCCCCAGATCCAATCAAGAACCCATGTGAAGCGGCATACAAACTAGTCTGTTCAAAGGATTCGCTGCCAATGTCCTGGTGCCAAACATCATATCACACCTCCAGAGCCTCAGAGGCGCCAAAAAGGTGGTTTTAAGGTTAATGGATTTAATATTATGGCTGATCAGTGTATATAGCTGGTATATATTCATATTTATTTGAATTACATCTATCACTAGTGTCAGAGCTTCAGTTAGAGGAAATGTATCACCGCCATCAGAATGGAGAATTTAAAAGCACTCTGGGATCATCTCTCACATACCACGATTGCACCAACAGCCTCACCCTTCCTGCTTTTTAGGCCAGCTTGTCATGGAAGGATCAATAAGGCTGGGTAATGGTTGTTTAGAGAAGCCCACGCATGAATGACAGTCCAGGCAGCCAGAAGAGTGATGGAATACTAAAGCTGGGTTAATTAACTTCTAGTCAAGTCATGAGTATTCATGGCTGCTCACAGCACTTCATTACACACACTTCCACCTCGTCCTCCTGTCGTCTCTTCACAATACCGTGCCAATTAGGAAGGATCAAGCCTAGGGCCTGAATATGAAGGAATCAACACACGGAGATAGTTGGGAGTTTTTTTTTTAATGATGATTTATTTTCTTTTAAACGGAGTACTCTTTGGGGTATTTAGGAAGTATTCAAAGTGATTCAACTGCTGTGTGAAAACATACATATTGTACATTTTTGTGAAAACATCCACCATTGTCACCTTTCTATAACAGAAAAAACAACTAATAGCTCTTTTTTACTGTAAGTATTGCTCCTGGATTTTGGATTGGAATCCAAATGCTAATTCACCATCATCATTTAAAGTGATATCAAAAAACCTGAGTAAGGTGAAACCGGGTTTTATCGCATCGCATGCATACACGGCGAGTGGCTTTCACTAAAACAATTTAGAAAAGTAATTTACCATTCTTAAAAGAACCAGTGCTTGGATTGCCAGAGTTGATCAACTCTTATTTGAGAAGTCGATGAGGTAAACACAATGACAGACTCTCGTATTTATTTACCCCACCCCGCGCCACACCACTCTAACTGTGTGAACACGTGCATGTTTAGCGCTCGATGCATGCATCGGTGCATCATAAAATAAACAGGCCAGCCCTGCCTCACCGCAAATGAGATTTTCAAGCATTCGTTTTTCCGTCCTGTCAATTTCAGTATCGTTCACTTTTCAAAGAAGAGTGTTTACTCAGCACCTGGTAAACCAGCCGCAGTCAGCAATTTAGTGATTTCTAGAACATATTTAAGTCCTTAAGTTACTTTAAACATAAAGGTCACAAAGAGATTGTACTGAAGGTAATTATCACTTTAAATTGCTGTGATATAAAGGTAGTCAAGGTTCACTGATTACTTTTCTACAACAGCACACCCTATGGCATCAAGGTGGCTGTGTGGTTAGCACTGTCGCCTTGCACATCAAAGTTCTGGGTTGGATTCACACCTTGTGTCTGAGTTTGCATGTTCTCCCCATGCTTGGTGGGTTTCCTCCATGTGCTCCGGTTTCCTCCGACAGTCTAAAGACATGAAGATTAGACTAATTGGTGCTCCCAAATTGCCTGTAGTGTGTGAATGAGAGTGTCAGTGTGTGTGCACCTGCGATTGATTGGCACCGGTGTACCCGACCTCATGCCCTAAGTCTCCTGAGATAGGCTCCAGCCCCCCCACCCCACCCCGCGACCCTGTGCACAGAATGAAGTGGTATAGACGATGAGTGAGTGAGTGAGTGAGTCAGCACACCCCATCATTATCTTTCATTCCTTACATTCTACCCAGGGCTTCTGTACTCTCAGGCAGTAAAGAAGAAATCATGCAGGCTTATATTCTCTCAGATCATTCAGGATGTGCCTCTGAGCTCTTTTCTTCCCTCACCAACTTAGTTTTTTTTTTTTCCCCAACATTTTTTGTAGGTCACTACACTCAATGATGCACTCGGCATTTGGAGACAAGCATTATATCAAAGGACGGTTAACATGGGACAAGGTTTTAAAGTCACGAAAAAATTTATCTATTGAATTTTATTCTCAAAGCAGAAAGTGTAAAGATTTTTACTGCAATGGCTTATATGATAAAACGCTATTTATATAATAATACTTACAGACGGCAAGGTTTTGTAGTGGGTAGTACTGTGTCCTCACACCTCCAGGGTCAAGGGATCGATTCCTGCCCCATGTCTTCATGTTCTCCCCGTGCTTGGTGGGTTTCCTCCAGGTACTCTGGTTTCCTCCAACAGACCAAAAACATGCAGATAATAGAACTTGGCATTCCCAAATTGCCTGTAGTGGGTGAATGAAGCTGTGAGAGTGTGTGCCCTAAATCTCCTGGGATAAGCTTGGTGAGATTCCACCAGAAATTCCAACTTACCCAACATGAGGGTGTGTGTTCGTGTGTGTCATGTGATGGATTTACCCAACCTCATGCCTGAAGTCTCCTGGGATAGGCTCCAGGATTCCCGCCACCATATGTACAGGATATGCGGTATAGAAAATGAATGAATGAATAAATGAATAATGCATACAGTGTTGTGGTCATAAATTACAGCCAGTTTGCTCAACAGCCAATGTTTCCCTCCAAGTACAGTTAAGCGACCCCTCGTGTCTAGTGTATGATTAATTATTAATAATCATAATAAAAAATCTATAAAATGAGTATTAGGAAGCCTCTTCCCAATTTTAATGTCATGTAATATGATTCAATAACTAAAGGTTCAGCCAAAATATAGATGGTTGTAGTTTCTTGGACTCATTCCATTGTAATAAAATCATTATCACTGTGTCTGCACTTGCAGGAGTTGTCACTACCGAGCTCTAGGCTGTTCGTGCTTTGAAGTGAAAAATCTCAGAGGTGCATACACAGACATAATGTATTTATTTTATATAATTTTTAGAGAGAAATCAGCTTTTGAAGGAAATATTATCATTGATATCCAGTGCTTATAATAGAAACCCAGCTGGCATTTTAACGTGGAGTCAGCGTTGAATCAACGTCAGGTGTCAGTGTTGGATAAACGTTGGATTTTGT
>JAQMYG010000019.1:18471092-18483258 GCA_030014215.1 Clariallabes teugelsi | reverse complement strand
GCGCTATCCGCTCCTTCCGCTTGCGTGAGCTCACAGACGCCCCTGATTGGCTGTAGAGCCGTGATTAATGTGGGAACGCTAAGTCGAACCAGCGATCTCCGGATGATAGTGCGAGCACTTTACCACCCGCCACTCGGAGGCCCCAGGAGTTAGCTTTCTAGCATTTATTGAAGCATTTATTAAGTAGACAAAGTGTTATTGAAGATGACATGAACATGCTTTTTTTTCACCTTCGACATCTGGCTAAAGTTAAATCTTTTCTTTCTCTAAAAAAATGTTATTCTTGCATTTATTACTTCACGTCTTGACTCCTGCAATTCACTCTGTTATGGTGCAAACCAGTCCTTAATTGGACGCCTTCAAATGGTCCAGAATGCGGCAGTTAGACTACTGACGGGTCGTCGTAAATTCCATCATATTTCTCCCAGTTGAAAGAATTTACACTGGCTTCCAGTCAAACTGAGAACTGATTTCTAAATTTTACTCTTCGTCTTTAAAGCGTTACACGGCCAAGCTCCATCTTATTGATCTGACCTCCTGCACTATCATAATCCAACCAGGTCACTCAGGTCACTCAGGTCTGCCAATCTCGGGTTACCGTCTGTTCAAATTGTTAAAAATTGTTAGCAGTGAGGTTGCTTTCCTGATCCATTTAGCCTGAAGAGTTCAGGTTATAACCAAAGTGGACAAAATAAAAACAGGAAATAACAACAAAAGTATTGGTTTCACTTTTGGAAGTAGGTGAGAAAGCACCGTCAGATGTTTTTATCCTCAGTTGGTTAATAATCTAACCAATAAATGTTCCTTCCTGATACAGAACTGCAGTGAACGTTTCCAGTATAAGTACCAACTTCGCTCTCACATGAGCATCCACATCGGTCACAAGCAGTTCATGTGCCAGTGGTGCGGCAAAGACTTCAACATGAAGCAGTACTTCGACGAGCACATGAAGACCCACACTGGTAACTAGTTCATGCTAACTCTATAATCGAGGATGTTTCAGGAAAGAATTCTGGCTGTAAATCCGACATAATCCAAAACAACCCTTATTCTTTCCTAAGACGTCCACTAGAAATGAAAGATGCTGTAACGACCGATGATTGTTTTCGTCTTTCCAGGCGAGAAGCCGTATATATGCGAGATCTGCGGGAAGAGCTTCACCAGCCGTCCCAACATGAAGCGGCACCGGCGCACGCACACGGGCGAGAAGCCGTACCCGTGCGACGTGTGCGGCCAGCGCTTCCGCTTCTCCAACATGCTGAAAGCGCACAAGGAGAAGTGCTTCCGGCTCAGCGGCTCTTTAGGAGACGACAGCAGCGTGACCTCGCAGGGTGAAGGGTCACACCGTTCCTCTCTTCCTCTCCTCCACTCCATTAGTGGCCTTCCGTCTCCTCCTTCTCCTCCTCCTAATTTGTTCTCCAAATCAAGTAATGACTAACTTCAGCGAGAAACCTGGAACTATTTTTGTTTTTTTTGTTTTTTACCGTGGTGAACCAAAAGCAGTAGGTGGGTGATGTCATGCGCAGCCCAGAGGAGTCTGAATGATGTAGCAGACTTTAGTAAACAGTGTGTGACACTGTGTGAACTCATTCTCAAGAGATATTTTATATATCCTATATAAGATTGGATCCTTATCCTACATCCTACTCAAAAAAAAAATTTGTCTCAACTAATACATCGTCTTGGTGAAGTTCTCATGTGCAGCTGATTGCGCAAATAATATTAGAATGTCATTACGGGCTGTATGTCCTGTCCGGCGTGTGTGTGTGTGTGTGTGTGTGTGTGTGTGTGTGTAGATGCTGGAAACGCGGCTCTGCTCTCTGCTGTCAGAGGAATCCCCAGTCTTACAGCTTGTGTGTCCAGCCAGCAGAGGGCGCCATGTTACCCAGCAGCAATGCAAAAGAGCTTTATCACGAGAAGGTGCGATGCCGATAACCAAATCCCTGCGTCCCCGCGGTAACCAAACCCTGTGTGCTTATTAATGAGGTATGACGTGTTTATAATCACTCCTGCACCTTATTTCTAACTTTAACCAGACATACTCGGATGTTGTAGTGGTTAATGCTGTGTGATATGATGGCCTGTCTTTGGCACATGAGGAATGGGATGAAAAAGGTTTTCGTTGTGTGTGTGTGTGTGCGTGCGTGAGTGTGTAGAATTGCACTTTATTAAAATCAAATATCAGTATCAGATTCCTCTGATTCTGTAGATATATAGCATTATAGCAATATATTCAACTAAAGATGTTTGCAATTTTGTACATTTGTGTGTACCTGTAATAATGTATGGTACATTCATGCATGTAACTTTTTATGATTTTTTTTTTATTCTAACGTTACACATGGTTTTCACTTTATTTTCAAATCCGTTATTGATGCCATATTTAAAATTAGATTTTGAAATTTCTGAAGAATTGTAAATTTCCCCATGTACACACTTAATGTAACATGTGAACAGCTGTTACTGTATGTTAATCTAAACAATTAGGCTGATTAAATACTGAGATATTTTCTTTCATTTATGTCCACTATACTAGAATACAACAGCTAATTTCTAATCATTGAAAAGCTTAACTGAAATACACTGACTGGTCAAAAACATCACCATTTCAGAAGGGTCAAATTATAAGAAAAGAACTAAAGAGATTTGGAATTACTGGAAGTGGGTTATAAATTCCAAAACCTGGAAGGATGGTGCTGAACCATCAACTTTCTGAAAGTAATGTGGTCAGAATAAATCAGAAATTCAAGATCACATATATGCCTGGTGAATGTATTATTGTATGATAAAAAAAAAATCAGCAGTAAAAACCATAGCTACAGTATGTTTAAAATAGGAAAACTAGTGTTCGGTTTGATAAGGAGCATAAAGATTGGACTTTGGAGCAAAGAAAAAGGTCATGTGATCTAATGAGTCCAGATTGACCCTATGCACCTGTAACAAACTCGCTACTGCTATTAAGACAATAACTAGCCGTTAGCAGAAATCAGGGAGGATAAGGACCACCAGAGACAATGATATACAGACAAAGTGTATTTACATTTATTATTGTGCCGTGCCAAACACCACTCATACACGCCGGCCACTCATACCACATTCATACGGTACGTGCTCCCACTCATACAGAGTCAACAAGGTCCATATATCCATAAAAGGTAGAATTAGTTAACCAGGGAACGTCCCGCTCCAAAGCCGGTGTCCTCCGCGTGAGCGACGTCCCTTGAATGATTGCGCCGGAGCAGCCGAGCCTTCGGCACCGTGCGCACCCTGCCGCTGACGTGTTCCGTCCCGGGGGAAAGCCGACACACCAGCTCCCGGAAAACACTCAGACACAGAACAACAACAAACAAAAACCCTCCTGCACGATCATAGCAGGAGGAACATCATGAGTTCCCCAAACATACACCATACAATATATACGCCTCGGCGGGCTCTGTACAAAAAAACCAAACAAATACTCACATGCGCTTAGGACAATGCTATCCCGCATTCGGGTTTATAAAGAGTTTAGCTCCTAGCACTAGCTTTTAGTGCTAGCTCTTAGCTTGAGGCTATAAACAGGTTGCTGTTGCCTGGCCCAGCCTCTCTTCCTCTTTTATAAGAGTTGCTTGGTTAACTCCCACAGCGCCCCCACCGGCCGGGAGCCCGTAACCAGGCAACAGCCTGTTACACACCCATCATGTATAGTGTCCACTTCAGTTGCTCAGGTCTAGGCTCAATAAGATGAAGTCAGCTGACGACCTGAATATTATAAATTAATTACTTCCCTGACGGCACGGCCATATTCCAGGACCCAAATTGTGAAAAAGTGGTTCTGGGAGCATGAGGAATCATTTTCACACATGAACTGGACACCACATTGTGTGACTTTTTTATGGCCAGGCAGTGCACGGTACATAAATTATAATTAACTATCCAAGCTCTATCTATGACACATATCTATATCTGACACAAATATCTAACAATCTGAAATCATATTTGCGTCACTACAGTTTGCAATTAAATTTTCTCTAAAACTAATTTTA
The DNA here is from genome assembly GCA_030014215.1 of Clariallabes teugelsi. Lineage (NCBI taxonomy): Eukaryota > Metazoa > Chordata > Actinopteri > Siluriformes > Clariidae > Clariallabes > Clariallabes teugelsi. The sequence continues at coordinate 18,479,233 of JAQMYG010000019.1, read as the reverse complement.
TATTTTAAAATTAACTTATATTTAATTACATTGAATTAAAAAGGCACGATTTGACCACAGACCAAACTTACAAAGTAATTCAAAATTTATTTTACAAAAATTCTATCAAGTTGTATATGTTTTCAATGTAAAATCCAGCTAAATTTTAAGACAGATTTACTTTTCAACGTCTAAATTCCTATTTAAGTGATTTACATGCAAGGTTTTTTATTACCTTCAAATAAAAAGAAAATTACAAATCAACTTAAATTTAAGTAAATATAAATACTAGTGGCAAAATATCATAGGAAAGGGGGGGGGGAATGACATCATAACTGCAGTATATGAATACACTTCATAGTTTATTAAGTCACAATTCATCTTAAAAATTATAAATAATAAGCAGTTAGAAAATAAAGGAAAATAAATAAAGTCCAAAACTTCTACACATTAATTAGTGGTCCTTCGAAGTCTTCGTGGAGACACCGTGTACGATCAGATTAAAGAAATGAGATTTTAAAGCTTCTAGAGATTCTAGAATCTCACTTACTGAGTATTAGAGATGTTATAGCATATAAAATATTGAACTCAGTTTTATTCAATAACAACTATTACAGTATAAACACTATATAACCCCTGTTAACATACACACTGTGTATAAGCTGTAAATAATTAGTGTACGTAATGTCATTTACTGTGTAGGCAGATGGTTTTGTTTACATTGTGCTGGGAGTCAGTTGAATGTGAGGATGATTGATGAAGGAGCCAATACTTCGGAAAGATCTTGACCTTGAACGTTGAAAGTAGTAGATACTATAATTTTCTTATCTTTGTTTTGAAGGTTTCAAAATGATTCTCATTAAAAAGATATTCTTAAGCACCTTATATTATATAAATATATAGTTACTCATATTGATGTGCAAAAGATTTATTTTTCCTTTTGTTTTGTTACTTTGTTTCAACAAGTTGATTTTTTTTTATATACAGCACTGTTGAAACCTTAATCACCCAAATCTTATATAATGTTTTATCTGCTATTAATAAAATCTTTAATATTAAAGAAACACTGAACACCGTAACATCTGGTTTCAAACCAAACGCCAAGTCTTATCAAACTACACATTTTTTACTGTTTAAATATTGTCTGTTTTTGTCATCTTTATTACTTTACAATGATATGTTTAGGAGATGCGAAATAAGACCGAATGCAATATGAGTTCAGCAGTGTGTTGAAGTCTGGATATTAGGTCGCAGTCTGTAAAAATTTTGTTGAGGAGCAGAGGTTGCTGAATTGTGCAGAATTGTATAGTTACTGTATCAAAAATGCCGTCAGTGTTAAGAGGAGTGAACAATGAATGTGTTTGTGTTCATAAGAACCACAAGGCAGGAGTGATGCTACTGATCAGTGCACTTTGGTTATGGCACATTGCGGGATAGGTTTAAAATATATAAATTTGTAGATGGACAAAAAGTGTTTTGTTTTTTGTTTTAGTCTTATTTCTTTGGATGCTTTTTACTGTTATACACTCCTAGCACCTTATTCTTATCATTGGGCACCCTGTATGAGTAGGAGTGGAATTACTGTATTTCTGTGATTTCCAGAGATTAACTTATATTGGTACTTTATTGCGATTCTGTGTGGAAAAGCACAGAGAGTCAGTTAAATTGGATCCATGCACCACGAAAAAACCGATAACCTCCTGCCTTCAAAATGCATGATATTGTTATCATGGACATGTAAACATGTTATCACCACCCCTACATTCCATTTGGGAGGAGGCTCCAGAAGGGGCTGCCATTTCGGGCCAGTGTTTCTGCTCCTGAGATAAAGCCTGTCTCATTTACTAGGCTGAATAAACATAGTGTAACAGCATCCTTCTTTTACAGTTCTTTGTTTTGGATAAAAAAATTGTATCCTACTTATAAAGGGCAATTCCATAATTCTGTTCACCAGATAAGTATTCCTTGAAATATTACTGTATCAAAACGTTGTCGTCTGAACACTTAATAATAATTAATAAGAATTTTGTAGTAATTAAAGGGTTTTAAGGGTTTGCTTGAAGGTATGCTGGACTTCATAAAATGCTTGAATATTTTTACTGTAGATAATTTTTTCTCAGTACAAAAGTTATTATTAGTACTAATGGTACAAAAGATTTTAGGCTACAGATTTGTAGCATTGTACATTAATGCTTCCGCAGAGAAAGGGATGTTTTTTTTTATTTAACTGATCCTAGCCCTAGAAAAAAAGACTCTGGCAAGTAATTATATTATTAATTTATTATATTATTAATGGCAGCTCAATCAGCTGTAATTAGCAGATTATAAAAACTAGCGAAAAATAATCAAAATTCACTATAACAATTGCATATTGAATAATTCCAAATAACAACATTTAAACAAGAATAACATTAATATCATTGGTAAATTACCTCACAAGTTTTTTTGACAAAGTCATGTGATGTATGTTGAGCATGAATAATGAGCTTAAATATTTATTTGTAGTGCAAAATTTAATCATACAACCTGAAACTGTTGAAAAGTTTCGAAATTAGCTGTGGATATTTGGACGAAACATAATAAGGTCAACTTATACAGTAAGTTAAATAATTAACACATGCCTGTTTCTAAACAAGAGTGTAATAACTTCATCTTTCCAAAATCACTTCTTGTAAATTATTAAAATTGAAAAGATTACTTTTCACAAAGCTGTTTTTGTGCACTTTATGGAATGTGAGGTTGCCTTATCAAAAGTACTTAAATTTAAAAATTTTAAAACATGTTTCTGTTGATTTATTTGATTTAAAACATTATCCTGTCATGCATCATAATTTCTGAAGGATGACTTTTGCTTTTTATTGTCTTGATTATCAGATATATGTGTTTGCCATATGTTTGTGAAGAAGGAAATGTTTCATTTCAAAAGATGTTTTTCCATTTATTTTTTTTAAGTAAGTTTGGATTTGCTGCTAGTTATGGTTAAGTTGGGAGTTTGTGGCCTTTAAATTAACGTTATTTTAGTACATGCTATAGTTTCATGTAATTGCAATGACAGCCATTTATATGCCAATAGAGAACTTTACACTGAATGAGTTTAATGGGGGAAAGTTTTGATCTTGTTCTGTATTGGTCTTCAGTGATTATGTTAGAGAGAAAAAGGAGCAGAAAAGGATTTGCACTTTGAATGGGTTTTATCTCCAGTGTCTGATTTGAACAGGACTCACTCACCATGTAACTCATTATAGCCAAATTAAAGATTGTAGTCACAATTTTAAAACTAAACTCAATATCTTATAACGTACTTGCTATTTCTTTATATGTATTAAACCATTCTCGAGTGAGTTTTTCTGCGACATATCTGACCTTTACCCATGTATGTAAACATAATATCTTAGTAAGCTGTGTGTAAATGTCACATGTATGCAGTAGTCATGTTGGTTTTGTAAACTTGGTACTAAAAACGATACAGAGACGCTAGTGTCTAGAGGTGCTAATACATTATACTGCATTTTGTGCCATTTATCTTGTCTGTAACAGAGCAAAAATACGAGTCATTTTAATAGCAAACTGAATTAAACAATGTACCAAAACCTTAAAATGTTTATTGTATAAGATTAATCTTTTATGTGTATGTGTACATGTTTCATATCCTTTTTTATTCTGCTAATTAGCGGTGGACAATATTTAAAAAATGTATCACGTCTCTGTACTCTGTATGAGATCTCAGCAATACACGTAATAGGTTTCAATCTGCACAGAAAATTAAGGAACACAAACAAATATATGAAAATTATGATGAATGTGAAAGATTATGATATGGAAGATTTGGTACAAATCTAACCTGCCAGAAAGTGTATCGTGACATCACAATATTAATATCATATTATTCAAGCCTAGTTTATATTACAACACCTTTTAAGTAGAAACAACAGGATTATTGAGAATATTCTGTGATGTAATCCTAATTACTGGAGGCAACAATGATGTACATGGTTAATGATAATGGTAATAAAATAAATGTTTCATTTTTTTCTGAAATATTTTTATTACTTTTTTCCTCCACAATAAAATAAGAACCAGAACTGAACCGGTCTGAAATAAAATTAAGTCTATTATTGTAAAATGTATAAATTGTAACAAAAGGTATAACAAAATTAAATTGTCACAATGAAACTCTGACAGAAATAATAAATTCTAACTTCTGCATTATCGCACTGAATACGTTCAGATAACTGTTTCTATGGGTAAAAATTTATGTTATAATAAAATTGTTATTTTGAGTGTTTGAGTTCTTGTTTGTGCAAACCATAAAGGTAATATTAAACAACATTACAACTAAAACTGGCCAATAACAAACTAAATCATGTTTTATTTTCAGTTTTTCTAGTGCTCTTAGTCCCATACAACACACTTGCTCTCTGATAAAACCAAACTTTATTTAAATAAAAAAAATAATTAAAAAAATTAAATTGTTCCTCAAGGGATCACAAACAGTTGGTTTTGAGTTTCACATTTTGGTGAGTCTTAGTGAGTTGAGACGAACACCCAACACTGTCGCACCTGAAGCGTAGCGAATCTCTCTCAGGATACCGTTCCACTTCCTCTCACTTTCATCATACCTACCAAAAAATCATAGAATGTCAATTTCCACTCTTGTGTATTATGGATTGTCAAACATGTTAATTTAATGTTGTTATTAGAAAGATTCATGGCATTGTCAGAGATTTTGGCATGTTATCTGACGTAAGCTTATTTTAAAACTGAAATTTTTGAGGTTCCACCAAAGTATACACCAAAAACCATATGGCTGAAAGCTAAATGTTTTTTAATGACAAGCAAGTAATGATGCCTCCTAATCCGAATGGTTTGGCTGTTGGTGGTCATATAGATTTTTTTCCATTTAAAGAGCCTAAGGTGCTGAGGTTTCCTTTTAATGTAAAACGTACTTGGCCAATGACGCGATAGTTTTCTTACCGACTCTCTGATGTCAACTTTAAATCTCAGGAAAGTTGGCCTTATATATTAGATACAATTTGATCATATTCTACCTCCAAATGTCGTTCATCTCTCTTGGTGTGAGATCCTCACTGTTTTCACTTGGAAACATTGCGAAGCCACCGACAGCAAAGATGGTATTACCCACTGTGATCAGACTGAGGGAGCTGCGCTCCTGGGGAAAATCGACAAACTCAGACCACCTGCAAAAATATGATTCATTTTTGGATTAGACACAAATCTACATCAAGTATAATACTATGTCAGTATTGTTAATACTGTGATTTCGTTGCACTAACTTGTTCGATTGAATGTCATAAACCTCAATGGTGCCAGTGAGACCAGAGTTTGTAACACCTCCAGCGACGTAGATCTTATCCTTATAAACAGTGACGCCAAACAGCGATCGTTCGGTCTTCAGTTGTGCAAGATCCGTCCACTTACCTTTCTTAATGTCATAAGCACAAACTCTGTTCAAGCACTCTCTACAAGCAAGACAGGAAGACTTGTGTTAGAATGAACAAATGTTAGGAATTTTAAACTTTTTTTATTTTCTAAGAGAAGATCTTACTTGTCATCTCCTTTTCCTCCTATGACATAAACAATTCCATCATGAGACACTGTTCCATGTCCATACACCGCATAGGGTAGTGGAACTGACTCTTCCCATTTGAACGAGCTTGGATGAAATGAGAGATATTCTAAATTATTACAAAGTAATCACATTATAATTCATGGTCCTGTAGGGTTAAAGACTCACATTCTGTCATAAACTATGACTGAATCCAAAGTTTTTTCTCCCTCCTTTAACTCCTTCCCACCGATTACAAAGATGGAGTTCTCTGCTTCACCCATGCCAAACAGGAAGCGAGGTGAGGGCATAGGGGGCATTCCAAGCCAATCTGAACTTGCAGGGTCAAACTGTTAGGGGTAGAAGGTGGATCTCAGCACGACATTATGGTACAAGGACATCAAGTGGAAATGTGTCTTACATACATATTGGTTAAACATACAGTAGGTGTTGGGCATAAAGGGAAGCATCTTACACATTTTCTAAATTGTCTGTGTTGTACAGTGTGGGGTGTGTACCTGTAAAAAGTATGAGTTGAGCTGTTCCTCTTGATTCTGTTCATTGAAGAAAAGTCCACCAGCCACAAAGATTTGGTTTTCTTTGGTTACAATGCTACAATGATTTTTTGGAATCTGGCTGGATATTGACGCCAAATAGCAGTCGTTTCCTGTAGGGTCGTAAGCAACTGAACTTGTGTCACTTATCATAAGTATTAAGTCTCTGAGAAACATGCCGAACCTTAAATTATCATTCAGGATTCCAGGAAGTAACTGATCTTCTTCCTCTTCACCATCTTCCTCTGTCTCCTTCTCCTTGATTTTTTTACTTGTTGAGGTCTTCTTAATCTCTGGAAGCTTCCCAACATAAGCATCTTTGACCAGCTGCAGTTTCTTGGTAATTTCGGGGTTAGATCGCAGCCACTCGTGTTGCTCCACCTGCTCTGCGAAATAATCCTCAGGGACGAGTCGGAAGCGCACACAGTCCAGTAATGTTGGGAGTTCCTCAAGTCGCTTGTCCTTGTCAAAGTCCACCCATTTCATGATAGCCTCGAATACGGCCTGCTCTGTTTCCACATTCAATGAGTCCGAGGTCAAGATAGCAGCTAACTCACTGGGACTCAGGCGTAGGAACTCCTCATCTCGTGTGATCAGCTCAAAACGCTCGCAGGCAAAATTCCTGGCTGAGACAGCCAACCGAGGGCAGTCGATCATCAATCCCAGGCGAAATATGGCTAGGCAGTTGCTCAAGCTCAAGCGTTTCTGGAGGAATGAGACACACACTGTGAAAATGGATGGAATCTGGAGCATGTTGGCGAGAGAGAAGATGTCTTGGACGTTCTGCTCAGTCACATTGATGCTTGATGTGTAGAGGTATTTCAGAATCATACCCATGACACCAGGTTCAACATCCTCCAGGACAATCTCTCGCTGTTTGCTTGCTTCCACGCCTGATTTAAAAAATGCCCGGAAGTAGGAGCTACAAGCAGCCAGCACCAGGCGGTGGCAGGGGAACTCTTTGTCCTTGATCTTCAGCACGCAGTCCACCATGGTGTCATTTTCCAGCAGGTCGCACAGGCCATCCTGTAGCAGCGTCTGTTGGTACATCCGAAGCTCCTCCATGGGGTCTATCGGCAGAGCCATGGTTGGATGAGTTCTGTAACAACCTCAATTCGGATCCTACCGGGGATTCGGGCAGTACTTATCCTCACTCTACTTCTGTCAGTGTCTAATCCAGAAGAATGAGGCAGGGCCTGGTGAAGCAGACTTCCTCAGCTGTCCCAACACTTCAACCAAACTCTATCTAAAAGCCTATTTATAGGTCAAGCCCTCACCGGGTGTGGAGGCTATTCTGGTACAAAAGAGATACAAACACAGCAGCTGACACACTCCCTCCTATGAGGCAGCAGCTTTGCCTGAGTCATAAGCACAGATAGGTGAGATCAGTGGCTTTAACAGTGCTACCCCATGCACTTAGAACAATGCAATTCTAAATATGTGCCATTACAAAAAAGGTTTTATCTAGTACGCTACATGTTTCTTTCCTTTTGTTGGGTACTACATGGTCTACAACCTAAAGTTTCTTTTCAGAGTACATTCCAAGAACAATCCTTTTAGTGAAAAGCTGGAACTTATCTATCTTTAGCTATCCAAAGAACAATCAAGGAACCTTTTTAATACATAGATCTTATAACACACATCCTAATTTTTTTTGCATAAGTATGTACAAGAGTGTACAGCTCCCACTGATTTGATCTGGAGTGCTGTGGGTTCTGATCCACCTCGGCCTGGTTCATCAATCACGCCGTATGGCCGTCTTTGGATGGTTTGCATCTTCTGTAAATGTCCACCGGTTTAACACCTTCCTTCACAAAATATGTATCACAAGTCCCCCTCATAATTAATGTACTTATTATCATATACATATAAAATGCTTGATGAACTGGTTAATTAAATTCCCAGGAACCATCAGCAACTTCAGATTTCCAGTACTGTAAATACAACCAATCGAAAATGTTGAAAAATTCAAGATTCAAGATTCAAGATTCAAAGAACTTTATTAATCCCAGAGGGAAATTGCTCTTGGTTATACAGTTGCT
>JAQMYG010000019.1:18447001-18470992 GCA_030014215.1 Clariallabes teugelsi | reverse complement strand
CACAAGAAAAACACACAAAACCCGGAGAGCAACTGCACCAAGCTGCTGCACGCTCGCGCATGCGCATTCATCAACACAAATGTTAAAGAAGCCTAAAGTTTCTATCTATACCATAACAACAGACCAAGCCTCATTAAGAAGGAAGAAACTGTTAATGCGCTAAACACCTAGTATTTATTTAATATCAACTAAATAAATGTTCTGGGTCTCAAATGCATCCATTAGCTTTTAATGGGTTCAATTCAATATTTCCTCATTTTTGGCCCTTTTTGGATCTTAAAATTTCCCCTAATTTTCTCTTTAAAAAAAACAAGGATATATTGATACATTAATGGGAAACTTTTTTTAGTGTATGAATATGATTTTTTTGTATTTGGATAACTGAGTCCTACCAGGTTAGTTTTGTCTTTAAACTAAGGAAAGCAGTGCAGTTGAAAGCATACAAATCTATTTTTCCCATAAATTTACTAAAAATCTGATGAAACAAGTCATATACACAGCATCACACCATTTATTCATTTATTTAAGCAATTTAAAACATTTTTTATTTTGTAAACAGTCCCATCATATAAAATCTGCAGTGATTAACCTCAAACTGTGCATGCTAATGTGCTTGTTTATTGTCAGCGAATTTGTTTAAGGTTTATTATAACGATATTATGTAATTGTATCTGTGTAAAAATCCATATCGTTTCTTTTTGATTCTGTAAAGCCACTTTGCAACAATGATCATTGGTAAAAGCGCTATATACAGTAAATAAAATTGAATTGAATTGAATTGAGTTGAATGAAATTCCTGAAGTTATGTAATTGAGATTATCGCTTCAGGTATATTATTTTCAATATACAACTTGGATCCTTAAAAATAGCCTTACAGAGTAAAGTCTTCCTACTCAGACTTTTCCTTGTTGGGGTCCGCAGCAGTGGGTGACGCCTCAGCTTGCGGTTTGTCGGTAGCTGGAGGGGGGGCGGGGGCAGGAGGTGGTACAGGATCAGGGTCGTCAATCAAAGCCTGCTTTCTTTCTCTTTCTTTTATTATCTGGACCAAGCAATAGGTCACAAACATTACGGTGATGGTGGATAAGGGGAAACCTACATAAAAAAGAAATTAAAGGGTCAATTTTAGTTTGCACTATGGTTAAAAGTAATGCATTATGGGAAAATTCTTTGGATATACAGTACAGTATAAGGAATTCAAAATTGTCATGACACAAGCTGTAATGCATTATAAGTTCACCATGCAAAAATAAGGAAAACAACTCAAATTAGATTTTATAAACTACTTCCACTCTCTGAATGTTTTTGGGAACGGCTGCAGTGGGCTCTGAGCCACTTTGGCCAGGATCGTCACAAGTCCCGGTTTGACTTGAACACCACTCGTATTTATATAGCTGGTTTTTGAGATGTATATAAATACATTCAGAAAGCTGTGCTTGTAGTGTTTCACATGGACACAAATTTGACAGGTTTTTACCTTTCAGCAGTAACCTTTTGGCAACGAGCTTCGCAAAGTCAAGACTGTTGAGAAGCAGAATGTTGTATAGGATGATACTCCAGAAGTTGAAGGTATTAAAGACAGCTCTAATTCTGCGAGACATGGATTCGGACATCGACATCTGAGACAGAAAGAAAAATAATAATAAACACCCTTAATACTGATCAGCTTAACACGGGTCATCCATCCATCCATCCATCCATCCATCTAGGAACCTCTGTAGACCAACTAGGAACCATGTAGGCCAATGATGACCATTGTGTTTATTCCCATGTGTTCAACCGTGTTAGGACCTCCACTCAACACTCACACTCTCATTCACACACTATGGACAATTTGTGAATCAGTTAGCCTGATCTGCATGTCTTCGGATTGTGGGAGGAAACCTAAGTATATGAAGGAAACCCACCATGCACACGGGGAGAACATGCAAACTCCATGCACATAGCCAAACCTTTGGTCACTTGTTCCAGTATCTAACGTTGGTTTCAATGGTGCCAGCAGCGAAAATCTTGGGCTGTGGACAGTGTGAAACATGTATTGTTCTCTGATGAGTCCACCTTCACTGTCTTTCCCACATCCGGGAGAGTTATGGTGTGGAGAAGACCCAAAGAAGCGTACCACCCAGACTGTTACATGTCCAGAGTAAAGCATGGGGGTGGATCAGTGATGGTTTGGGCTGCAATATCATGGTATTCCCTCGGCCCAATACTTGTGCTAGATAAGCACGTCACTGCCAATCTATTCTGGAGGACCATGTGCACCCAATGGTTTAAATATTGTATCCTGAAGGCCGTGCCGATGATAATGCACCAATACACACAGAAAGACAGGTGACAGAGTGGTTTGATGAACATGATGGTGAAGTTGAACATCTTCCATGGCCTGCACAGTCACCAAATCTAAATATTATTGAGCCACTTTGGGGTGTTTTGGAGGAACAAGTCAGGAAACGTTTTCCTCCTCCAGCATCATGTAGTGACCTGGCAAACTATTCTGCAAGAAGAATGTCTCAAAATCCCTCTGGCCATCGTACAGGACTTGAATCTGTCATTCCCAAGACGAACTGAAAAGGAGGCCCTACACCATACTAATGAATTGTTGTCGTCTAAATCCAGACGCTTCAGTTTTATTGTCCAAGCCCTGTACATACGTACAGTTGAAAAAAGATATTTACATACACTTCAGGGGAAATTTTTTTTTCTTTACTGTCAAATATTAAATCAGAGTAATTTTTTTTTTTTTAGATCTATAAATATTAATAATATATTTTTTGCATTTGTAATTTTCATTTATATAGTATTGTCCCTAGAGCACACATAAAGTGGTTGCTGAAATGTGAGGTGTGTACTTACTTTTGAGATACTATGTAAAATTTATTAAAACACGATAAGAATTTATAAAAGTATACAACTACTCGACTCAGTTAAACTAAATGTTTATACCACAATAAGATAAAAATTTGCAAATTTATTAATTGCCAATTAAAATATGATCACAGTGGGATTTATTGTGTTTGAAATACAGTTAAACTGTAAAAAAAAAAAAAAAAAAAAAAAAGATATTGAAAAAGATATTATATTTGATATAATATGATTATAATATGATATGGTCGTATTATATAATGAATATGTACAGTACAAATGTTAAAAATATTAATATCGTTTCCAGTGCTATAGCTGTTTATGAGCTTGATCAAGGTAATAAATCTGTAATCTAACCTTGATTGCTGTTTTAAACCTACATAAAGTTAATCCAATAAGACAGATCAATTTCAACAATCATTTCTATCCACTAAACAGCATCAATCTGCCTTTTGTCACATACACGAGTTCATGATCACTATATTAACCTCCAGTCTCTCCAGTTCTCCTTCCTCCTGGCTCTCACCTCAACGGTACAGAGGGGCTCCGTGGAGAAGAACTTGGCGATCCACAGCTCAAGGTTGAGACCAAAGCAGTTGAAGAAAGCCCAGGTGAGGATGGCCCAGCCCGGCCCGAGCCACAGCGCCGCGATGCCGTACGTACAGAGCGAGGCGATCAACTCGTCCAGCACGTTCTCATGTTTACCACCGAGGTAGTTATACACATACCTGCAAAGTTCACGTTCAGCTGAATGCTGCAGTTTTACACACTGCGAAGTAATTCAACCAGTAGATACTGTATACACAGTCGAGTCCAAAAGTCTACACACCCCATCCAAAAATTTTAAAACACCTGAGACTTACTTGCAGAGCCAGTCATTGATTCCTCGATCGAAGTGCCTTTGGAAAGAAAATCATCTTTCATCATTTTGCATTTAGTAAACATGAGCGAAAGTATAAATTAAATGAGGTGTTTACTGACGTCTCAGAGAAGACGTAGAGCATCGTGATGCATTTGGGAGGTTTCGGGGGATCCAGGTGGTCCAGACGAGACACTGTGTTTATAACACCGAACATCACGGCGGCTTTCACCCAGTCGTACACCACGTTCATATACGCCAAACCGGCTGGGATGGGAAATACGACAAAGCAGCGGTGTCAGGGAAATGATCCCTTTTAGAGCATTGTAGTATCTTACGAGGAGCGTTCAGATCAAACCGGGACTTGTAACTGAAGGTGTAAATACAATTAACATTTACAGGAGACTGGAAGCGCAGTATAGTGATAAAGCAATCATGGCTCCAGCGTACTTAGAAAACCTTGATGGTATCCAAGCACTAGTGAAACACTGGGATTATTAGTGTACTAGAGGATTATATAGAGAAATAGAGGGAGGTTTTCCTATCATAACTGGGTGCTGTTATTCTGCATAATCAAAAGTCCCAGTTTGACTTGAAGGTCCCTATGGCTCTGACATACCGATAGTCCAGTCTGAGAGGTGCTTCAGCAGCTTCAAGTCATTTGGAAGGGTCAGAATATACATGAAGTGGAAGATGATGGCAATCATGATAATAACTCCTAAGTGTAATAAGGCCTGGATGGAAATATTCCACATCTCCCTCTCTTTACGACTCAGATTTGGATTATTAGCCTGTATGGGAGAAGAAGACATGACGTTCTGATGCAGTGACTGACATAGTGAACACATCTACAAATAAACTGAGCTTGTAGAAAGAATTCTGCTCTACTATATCACAATGGGTTCTTTGTGTGTTTCTATAAAATTACTTAAAAACAATTTTTTTTTGATTTTGAAAAGCCATACCTTGGCAGAAAACCATTTTTTAACTTTTAGACTGGACTGCTGTTTAACTTTTTACCTGGACGTAGAATTTATCGAAGGTCATGATGGGTCCAAAGTAGAAGAAAGGGAGGTAGAAGTTGTACTTGAGCAGCTCCAGGATGTTGTAGTGACCCTCTTTCCTCTCACAGTTCTCCAGCGCGAAGCTCATGCAGCGCATGATGGTGAAGCCGCAACCGCCATAAAAGAGCACCGGGCGGAGAGAAAAGTCTCCGGTCACGAACTCAGCCTGAGAATCAGTGACACTCATGATCAAACACCATATTGATGGGAATTCACAAAAAAAAATGACCAGACACTAGGATTCGGGAACATTGTGCTATATTACAGTATAAAGTCTAATGAGAAGATGTGGAATATGTGGAAGAACCTGACAATTAGGCATCCAGAATATCTTTAAAATCAAGACAAAACTACAAGGTGTTTGAACATGACTATGTGTGATATCTACCTGCCAGGAAACAAAGGGTTCCATCTTAAAAGTGGCGAGTGTGATGAGTCCGGAGGTGAAACAGAGCCAGCGGAGTTTGACAAGCGAGATGCTGTAGAGCAGCATGCAGTGTGAGAGGATGAGCATCACGTAGGTCCAACCCATACTCGCGAGAACGGCGAGAACACCGTACACCATGAAAACCAGCGACCTGTACTGTATGGATGAAGAGAAGGAGTGTGAGGCAGTGGAACCTTGGATTATGAGCATAATTTGTTCCGGAAACGGGCTCGTATTCCAAAACACAAAACACTTAATTTTCCCATAAGAAATAATGGAAACTCAAATCATTCGTTCCACAGCCCAAAAAAATAAATACATAAAAATAATTAATACAAAATATAAAGTAAAAATAAAACAAAGTAACCTGCACTTTACCTTTCAGAAAAAATTCAAATAAATCCCGACCCGACGAAAATAAATTTCATGCAGCGCAGGCGCTGTGTGTGTGTGTGTTTGGGTCTGTCGCTATGTGTGTAATTTGACACAGTGCCGGTTCACAAACACACACACACTAAAGGCGAGAGAGAGAGAGAGAGAGTGTGTGAACCGGCACGGTGTCAATTTACGCACGCCAGTTTTATACCAGTATATCTACCAGTTTTATGCCAGTTTTATACCACCTTATACCAGTTAAAGGCATCTGGCAAGCTGAGCTCGTGTGGTGTTTAACACTGTAAAATAATTATTTAAGAAAAGAAATGATAAGAAAGACTAAGTAAGATTTTATAAGTTCAAATTTGCTATTGGCCTTTCACCCCTGCATGATCAGATTTATACGAGGGTCGTTCAAGTCGAACTGGGAATTTTTATTGTGCAGAATAACAGAACAGAAGAGTATAAGCTCCCTTTATTTCTCTATATAATCCCCTGCTACACTAATACACTTACCCCAGCGTTTCAATCTGTACGCTGGATGATCAGAAACATGTCTGAAACACTGGCCTCCCAGGAACTCCTGTAATGGCCGAAACATGTGGAAATTTTCTGGAGCGAGGTCAGGACTGTACGAGAGATGCGGCAATAACTTCTAGCCGAGCCGAGTTCCTGTAACGTGCAAGTGGTGTTGGTGAACTCCGGGCGACCTCTGCCGGGATCGTCATTCATGGACGTACTATAATCTTAATACTGTAAAACATTTGCTTTACTGCGGCTAAGAGTCTCATCACCGTACTGTGCTTGAAGTCTTAAATGTCAATCGCATTTATGTTTTCGTTCACAAGAGCTTTCATCACAAGTCCCGGTTTGACTTGAACGCCCCTTGTGCTTTCTAATATAAAACTTACTTTGTAGCTAACCTTTATTTGTGGAATGATCAAGTCGATAATACTGTACACTGTACATATATTCAATAATACTGAGTGACCCAGAGCCTTTAAGCAGATGTTTGAGACACACCTGAGGAGCCAGCATGGAGCAGATCTTGGCGAATAAGACGTGGCCAGACAGGGCGAAGATGATGTGCTCACGGAACGTAGAGAACCACATCATCCACTCGGAATCGGCCGTGTCCTGCAGTAAAGAGGTGAATGATTTTAACCCAAACACGGCTGGCACAGTTTGTTAGGGCAAGCGATTGGACCTCACCATTTTTCTGCCAAAGTAGTACCATCCTGGCTGGACGTTGGACTTGAAGGACTTCCGGTTTGCATTCGCTTAAAAGGAGACCAAAAACAAAATGAATAAATAAATAGAACATTATCGATCATCTAACACTTTTTTCCGTAATTTAGCAGTGGTGCAAATTTTATATCATCAGTTGTACTTGAGATTGAGATTCTTTACTGTAAAGTCTTTTTCGTCATGTTAGTCCTGGAGCTCGAACCAGCGGACAGTGTTACCGTCCTACTTTTCTTTCCCTTGTCTAGTGTATTAATACTGACACATGATCCGAGCTGCATGACCTGCATAGCTCTCTGCACCTGGCCCTACTCCACTGCTCTGGCCTTTTAAACAATACAGCAGCTCCATGTGTCCCTCTGGATGGACAAATAAATAACTCTATGAAGACGGAACGATGCGGGACGATAGCGGATCTGTTGCAGGGACTAAAAATGTTTGACATATTGACAAGGAAAAGATTTTTTTTCAGTCTGATTTGTGAACAATATGCATGTGTGTGTGTTTGTGTGTGTGTGTGTGTGTGTGTGTGTTCAAACTTACAGCTGGACGCCTCGAAAATCCAACTGGCAGCCCAGAGCATTGCCATGGACAGCACCATATAATAAAAATAGAGCTCATACTTGGGAAGAGCTGCTTTGATCCCCATTGTGCGCAAGCAAAAACCCCCACACGCCAGATACCTAAATATAAAGAATAAAAGACAATTTATCATTTATTAATACTAAATTAATTTATTTGTATCTACATTTAGTGAAATTCTGAGAAATAGAAAAAACAAAAAAAATCTGCTACACAAAAAGAAATGGATGATGACATACTCAAAATATTTTCACCTGAAATAAGAGCTATTCTGTTTTTTTGTTTTTTTGTTTTTTTAATGTGAGCTCTGCAGCTTGTCAAGGGATCCAGAAAAGTCGTCGAGTATTTAACGAGGAAGGAAAAAAATCATTTGTCAAACTGGGAACACTTACACTATGCAGCACTCACTATTTATAACTGCAGCTCTTTGTGTCTTCTCAGTTCAGATAAAGTCCTCTCGCTTTCTGCATCCTTCACATCGCACCAAAAAGGGTCAAACTGTCCATTTTTCTTGCTGACGTGGTAACAGTGCATGCATGTTAGAATAACTAAAGGTTAATCGTGTACAGTGATGAATATGTACAGTACGTGCCATCTGTTAGTAACGTTCCAGAGGTTAAAATCAGCACCTGTTGTACAGTACTAACCTTGAGGGACCTGTAGAACGTAGAGCGCTCGAATCACCCAAAATCCACTTCAAAAGAAAAAGATATGACGAGGATAAATCTCTCAGTCGTCCAGAGCTGGTGAGGGGAAGAACTGCGGCCCGGGCCGTCACTCAGGGACAGTTAAAGGTGAACAGTGTTGTTAGACCAGATAGTTTCCCTCCCATTTGGGCTATTTTTAATCTCAATGGGATTTAATATAAATATATGAAAAATATGGAATTATGACTGCTATCTTAAATGTGATTGTACACAAATGCATTTAAATCCAGTAAAAAAATTAATACAGTTCTTGATAGGTTTATTCAGACATTTTAGGCTGGGTTTAATTGCTCTAGGAGGGTTTAAAGAGGGTTTACGTCAAGCCTGGCAACCATGAAGGGGACTGGGGTGGCTTTAGTGCAAACAAAGAAGTTTGAATGTTTTTATGTGCACTGTTTTATTTCATATACACTAATTATTTTATAATATAAAAAAAAAGAAATCAAGTACAATGTAGAATCAGGGATATGCAGATGACTGCTGAGGGGTGAGGGATATTTGCTGATACACACACACACACACACACACACACACACACACACACGGCAACATGAATCAATTCTTTTGAACCAAAGACTTATACAGTAGGTTATTCAAATTATGTAAACGTAGCTCGCTGTTCATAAATATAAACATAAGCACCCGGAAATAATTAAGCATACACATATATTAACAACCTCTAAGGCCCGGGTTCGATTCGCAGCCAATCAATGCCCAAACACCAGCCTCTGGATGCAGTGCCGGTGCCAGGCCCGGATAAAATGGAAGGGTTTGGCAACCCCTTGCCAGGAGCAGCTGAAAGACCAACAACATACTGTATATGACAACCTCTGATATGCATGTGTGTATGTATGAATGTGGTGGCCATCCCTTCTTACCCTGACACGCCCAGCACTCTGGAATAGGCTCAATCTGGACTCATGAGACCACATGACCTTTTTTCATCTCTCCAAAGTCCAATCTTTATGCACTGTAGTGAACTGAAGCTTTTCTTTCTGATGAGTCTCACTAACCAGAGGTTTAACCTTGGCCACACAGCTGTGTAGTCTCAGTCCTGTGAGTTCTCATCACATAGTGTGTGTGTGTGTGTGTGTGTGTGTGTAAATGCTCTTACAGTACTTTCACTATTAGACATAATGTTTTTTACTGTTGGTTTGTTTTTACCATGCAACTTCACCAAGTGTTTAAGTGATCTCCATTCATGATTTTATTTTTTAAACCACATTTCTTCTACAAAGTGAAGAGTTCCAGTAATTGTGTATACATACAGTATATAGAGAAACACTGTATTTTCCATAAAAATTTTAATACTTCCATATTTAGATCTTGCTAACATTTAATATAATACTATTAATAAAGACATTAACAGCAACTCAGAGGCCAATAATATTTAATGGACTCAGGACTCACCATCTACTAAATGCATTTCTCGGGATGGGAGAGGAACCACAATTAGCATCATTCTACCTGTGGGACGAAAGCAGGATTTTATATATGATGGCAATCACAGTTCTGTAATACTGCTACTTAATCACACACGTACTCATTCTCTGTACTGCTCATCCTGTAGAGGGGCAAAGGGGGGTCTTTAGCCTGTCAATCAAATGCCAATCTATCGCAGAGCCCACAAGACGACACACACTATGGGCAATCTGGTTATTCCAATTAACCTAACTGGTATGTCTTTGATCATTGTTTGACAATAAGAAGTGTTACCTAAATGTCTACCGGACACTTGCTATGTAGGTGCTACCTTATGAACATTTCCAAGGTTTAGTAAAGGTCATTTCCACATGATCTTAATTTTGTATAATAAAGTATAGCAAATATGTCCTGGAAACTTTGAACAGCTCGCTGGGAACAAAACAGTTCTAGGGTGCAGTTTGACACCAACTTGTTAGACACCGAGGCGCACTTCTTCAGTCTTCTACAGCACATGGCAGGGACCAATCACTTATCCACATGATCTGACTGGCTTAGTGGAACTACAGGGTGATTACAATTACAGTACAACACTAACACTAAGACTATAACAGGGAGGATAGGTTACTAATTAACAGACTGTAAAATTTACATGGGCGTTCAAGTCAAACCAGGACTTTTGGCTTGTGTAGAATAACAGAACAGTTATGAGTATAAACTGCAATTATTTCTCTATACAATCCCCTGCTACACTAATGCACTTATCCCGGTGTTTCAATAGTGCTTGGATACCATCAAGGTGGAAAGTTCTCTGGAGCAATAATCAGACTGCACGCTTTACCTCTGAAACGCTAGCCTCCCAGGAACTCCAGGAACATGTGGAAATGGCTTGACTGTACAGGGGATATGGCGAGAACTCCCATTTGAGATTCTGTAATGTGTAAGTGGTGTTGGTAAACTCCAGGCCAAGTTCCAGGTTTTCCAGAGTTACGTCTTCTGTAAATGTCAACCGGTTTTATACCTTCATTCATGAGAAATTTCATGCACACATCAAACTCCAAGTCCTGGTTTGACTTGAACATCAATAACAGTACTGTTAGAACAACAAGTAATAAAGGGCCAGAAGATCTCACTTCATCACTCCTTTGAGTCTAAGCATCATGTGCAGAATTATATATTCTATTATAGATTTCTACAACTTGGACAATATTCACAGAAAGAAAAAAAAAAATTGATAAGTATAAATGCACATTTTTATACTCATATCTGCCGAGAATAAAGACGCGCAATTAATAATTAAAAGTTAAGAAGGTATTATTACATAACAGCTTAGCATCATGCACCGTACAGCAGGTCCCACATCAAGTAAATAAATAAAAACAATCCACCACACACACACACACACACACACACACACAGAGTCGGAGGTCCAGAAAGTGCTGGCTTTGATTTATTGAACCAAAGATGCATTTCAGATTTATAGCAATTTCTTAAATGGTGAAATTCATAATACCTGAATTCCAGTTTTCCCTTTTATCGCATGTCCTCATGTTACTTAACCGTGACACCACCATCTTATAACACTGTCTCTCAGTGACGGCATAAAGATATATTTTAATGATTTGAAATTATGTTTGTAAGCGTCATTCACAACGATCGTTAATATTGTACAGGTGCAATTAAATTGTTCCTATTGGTGCTTGTGTAAAAAAATGTGCATGAATGTCGTGTGTAAGAGTCAGGATGAGGAAAGGCAGCTTCATTTACTCTTCTGCTCTTTTGCTGGTCTCCTGCCCTTCAAAGATGGGGTACTTGCTCTCGATCTCCGCCCATGTGGTGGTACCGTTGGCGAGGTCTCGCACGATCTCAGGTAACTCGCGAACCTAAGAGAGAATTCAGCAAAGACGTAGGCAGGTCAGTACTGTAGGATGCATTTCCTTAAATAAGGGGAAAGGTTCAAAACTCTGATAGCTGATTAGGCGCATAGAGGACCGACTGATAATCAGGTAACTTGTATAGTATTTATCATATTGTTGTTCTGTATTTCAGAAAACATATAATCGACAGACTCCATTTATCATGAAGCTGGAGATGACGGAACATCTGGAGAGCTCATGAACACGCAAACCTGAAATTAATTTGTGCATCTGATTACAAAGTAACGTATTAAGTTTTAGACTTTAAACTTTTGTAAATTTGAAAAGAATTTTTTACTACTTATGCAATTTTAATAAAAACATTTACCATATAATTTGAGTTCCAGTGCATGTTACAATACAAGATGCAACTAGACTTTCATAGTATTGCAATTTTTTTTTTTAATGGCAGAAACTGTATTAATCGATTAAAAACAGATTTTAACATAAAATTCATAAAATAGTGTTTGTTTCCTTGAGAAACGTTCACCATTATGACGACTCAGTATGATGTAGATATTGTTATAAAAGCAAAGAAATGTTTTAATTAGTGAGTAAAAACGTAACGCTCATGATTGTGATTATTAATTAGTAAGCCTTGTGTCCACTTAAAATCTACTTCTAAGGGAAAGGACGCCATGAGACATCTGTCCTTGCGGTGACCTTGAACTTGTCTGAATCAATTCCAAAATCTCATCAGTTCATCTGCAGGTTATAAACCACATTTCTGTTAAATCATGCAAACAATCAACCGCTCGTTCTTGACATATGGCAAGAAACATAACGTCTGCGCCACCTAGTGGTATAAACTGGGAACTATGTTTAAATCGTGTGGAAACGTATTAAAAAATATATAGTATATATAATTAACAGACATTAATAATTGATTGCTAAACAGTTAAATAAATAAATAAATAAATAACTCCTGTGTGTGTGTGTGTGTGTGTGTGTACCTCAGCTCGGATTTGCCTCATGCTGTCGCGGTCTCTCAGAGTGGCCGTGTGTGGCGTCTTGTTCACCGTATCGAAATCGATAGTGATCCCGAACGCCACGCCGATCTCGTCCGTCCTGGCGTAGCGCCTCCCGATGGAGCCTGAGGAGTCGTCCACTTTATGGGACACGCCGAATTTGGTCATGGCTTCAGCTGTGGAAACGCCACAAGGTCAACCGTTTCAATTATTATTATTATTATTATTATTATAAGATACTTAAATGATCAAAAACTGCAAAGGCCGTGTACACTCACATAGCTCACGCACAAAAGGCACGAATTCCTGATTCTGGCTCAGAGGAAGGACGGAGCATTTGTACGGCGCTACGACAGGCGGGAAGCTGAAATACTGGGCACAAAAAAAAACAAAACAGCGGAGTTAGTTCTCTTCCAGAATCGCAAGCCGCGGCAGATAACGAACCGCTGCGCTATAACTCGGTCACCGTTCTTTGCTCGTCTCCCTGTCTGATGTGGAATGTGTGCTCGAAAATGGAGTACATGATTCTGCCGATGCCGAAGGAAGGCTCGATGACGTTGGGGGTGATCTCTTCAACTGAGGAGACAAAAACAAACAGCTTAAATACGTTTCTTTGAAACTACTCTGAAAATTAAAAGGGGGGGGGCGGGGGGGGCGGGGGGGAAAGCACTTTTTCTCAAGACTACAAGCCTGGCTCAAGACTTTTGCACTGTATATAAAAGTAGAAAATGCCCAACATTTGATCATGTAAAGGGTTTCTGATGGCTGCTCGATAATGTATATAACCCGGCCAAAACATGGTATTGTGGTCTCACCAAGGTGTAGTGTCCGTAACTGTTTTTTTTTTTTTTTCAAAATCTTTCAATGATCTTAACTGTCATTCAGATGAAACTTGACCAACTTAGATTTCACATGAAAACACATCAACCTGAAAAAAATTCTAAAATGCAAAATTGTTAAGATATTGCAACATGAATCTGACATGGTTACGGACACTACATCCTTAATTTTGCACAGAATGCTTAAATTCAAGCAATAATTTTTACAGGTCACATGATTAGCTTACATTTCACCCATTTAAGTATCAATACTTGCATGAATAAATATGAATCATTTGCATTTTAACTGATTATTGATTGAAGCGAGACAGTATAACGCTGAAAACTGGCCATTTTTCGGGCCACATAGAAAATAATCTCAGCAAAACGGCTGAAGTTAGTATTGAAACTTGAAATTTTTAAAGAAGTGATATTGGTCAGTTCCACGTTGAATAAACTTCAGAAGTGGCTTCTTTGGCATTCACACATTTACTGTATTATTAGTAAAAAAAAATTAAATAAAATCAGCAGCAATACTGTTGTTTTGGCCGAGTGAATCCTGACCTGAATAACATCAGGAACAAACAGACACGTTTCGCATCTGGAAGGGATTTAATCTCACCATGAAGCGTCTTCTGGAACCTCTTGACGCTCACCATGTCTTTTGTAAGTTTGAAGGTCTTGCCTTCAGTCTCGACGGTGAACTCTCTGCACAGAGAAACGCCAGACTGCGTGTTAAACGCCGCTGCATCTGATCGCTACAGGAAATCTCTTTAATCTCGTAAAAAAACGATTCTCACCCGTTCTCACTGAGGAGCTTCTCCTGATCGGTGATGTAGCACTCGTCACACACGGCGAGGTGCTCCATGACCAGCTTCGCCTCCTTCTTGTACGCCTTCCCGATGGCTCCCTTGTTCGGCTCAAACTGCACCACGTTGACGACTTTGTGCGGACGAGCGGTTAAAGACACAACAGATTGAAAATAAAATAAACTTATTTTAATTTAGGTTTAACCAATCCCACAAAGCTTCAATCCAAGGATATAGGTTCCTTCAGAGGTTTCTCTGCAACCAGCGGGACCTTGGTAACCCGTGCGTGACACGTGAGGTCGTAGCAGGAGCGGTCGGCGCAGCCCACGATTTCGATCCAGCCCTGCGAGCCAACACACACACACACACATACACACACGCACACACATTAAACCATGACACTCCCGAGTTATGACTGCACGTGCAGAGATATTTCACGGCTTTAAGGACGTACGTAGGAGGTTTTGGCTTCGGCGTCCCAGCAGTCGCAGGCGTAGTGAGCCATCTCATTGTCCATGTGCTGACGGAAACGCACTTTGTCTTTCGCCAGACCGACTCTGGTCAGGTAGAGGTAGATCCTCCCGATGAAGTAGCCCAGGACGGAGTTGTTGATGACGCCCTTAAAATAAGTGGAGGTGTTAACCAAAGCAAAAAGTTCCCAAAACACTGGACACGAACAGATTTATAAATGGAGGCATAAGCACCACCGTCACTAACCTCGACAAAACTATTTAAAAGTTCACTGGAATCAGACTGGTGTTTCCACATAAATACATTTTTAACTCATCTAAATTTACTAAATGAACCGAGCTATTTGTAAACATTAATAATGGACTTCTGAACGTTTTTGGAGATAAAGTCAGAGAGACCAGATTGAGGTGGTCTAGACATGTCCAGAGGAGAGACACATGGGAATATATATCGGTAGAAGGATGCTGAGGTTGGAACTGCCACACAGAAGGTCTAGAGGAAGACCAAAGAGGAGATTCATGGATTTCATGAAGCTGCGTGAAAAAGTGACCATCCTTTAAAGCATGAAAGAATTCCATCAAGTAAAGAAGACTTTAGTTAGAGAAGCAACCAGTGGGTCAGGGTTAACTGGACAGATCCACAGCTCAGAGACACTTCAACATCTCAACCAACAATCCTGGGCCCGTATTCACAAAGCTTCTTAGAATTCTCTCAGAGAGCTCCTATCTTAGCCTAAAAAGTCCTAGCTGGGAGTCCTAGACTAAAAGTGATTTAGGAAACTTCTCAGAGCAATTCTGAGTAAGGAAATTATACAGAAGAGCAGTGTTTACTTTTACGTTTAGTGTTTGGAGAATATTTCTTCTTTTCGCCATTTTGTCCTCTACTATAAAAGCCTCTTAAAAGTCCTGCTCTCTACTCTTAACAAGTTTTACCTTAGGAGCCGTTTTTAGGGATAAGATGTTTTCTGAATCATTTTTGACTTTACTAAGACTTAGTCCTAAATTTAAGGGGAAATTCTAAGAAAATGTCATCATTCTGAGAATTTTCTTAGAATTTCGTCACTAGGAGCAACTTTTAGGCTTAAGAAGATTTGTGAATACAGGCCCAGGGCAAACACTAAATGTAAAGCTAAAAGTAAACACTGCTCTTCTGTCCAATTTGGTTTTCTTGTTCTTTTACTTCCTTCCTAGGACTTTTTAAGCTAAGATAGGAGCTCTCTGAGAGAATTCTAAGAAGCTTTGTGAATACGGGCCCTGGAGTTTAAGGAAAAGCGCTGATCCTCATAAAACTGAGTTTGGAACCAAAGGACATGTTGGGAACTACGCAAATGTGAAAAAATATTTTTAAATTCTATTTTAAATGAGAAGCTTTCAAGTGGAGAACTTTTACATTTGAGCGGTGTGAACATTTTAAAGAAGGCTGTGGATGGCGATTCAGGCCGATGTGGCTCAGAGCCCACTGCAGTCGATCTCATGAACCTTCAGCGTGTGGAACGTCTTGATCGCTGCAAATTGACGAGTAACTTGATGTTAACTTGAGGAGGAGAAAAGAAAACTGTCTAACACTGACCTGTTTATTTCTGAAGGAACTCACTGTGTTAGAACTGATTTAGAGGTGTAATTCTAACAAGATTTAACTTCTAATTCATTTTGCAAGATATGTAGCTCTCATTAAGTTAATCCCAGCTTTTAATATTAGAAATCTCTCAACGATTATCATAGAATAGTAAAAAACAACCAAGAATGAAGATCTCTCTTGAATTAGAGAAGTTGATGCACACCAGATAAACACTACAGGAAGTGACGGAGCAGCTCACAGACTGTATGTTTACTGTAAACATGTGCACGGTGCTCCCTCACCTGCTCCACCGCATCCCCCAGTTTCATGATCTGAGCCGACTGGCCGCTGGTCTGAGCTTTGGACGAGTACAGCAGGATCTCCAGATCGGCAACGCTGGAGAACTTGGAATGCACCTTCTCGTTCGGGTCGACGAAGTGCTCGATCTCAGCCATGGTGAACTCTCTACGGAAGTCGATACACACGTTAGTGAACGCCACAGTCGGAAAAATCGAGCCGTTAATGAACTGCGGCGCACCTACCGGACACGGATAAGGCCTGAGCGTGGGGAGATCTCGTTTCTGAAAGAGTTCCCGATCTGAGCAGCAGCGAACGGCAGCTTGCCCTGGTTGAACTCCAGCAGACGCTTGAAGTTGAGGAAGATTCCCTGAGCAGTTTCAGGCCTCAGATAGCTGCAGAAACAGAACGATTATAACACACTGGATAAAGTAGTAAGGAATGAATCATTTGCAGGGGCTGTCTTTATAGGAAAATAACCACAAGGCCATGTTTCGAATCACAAAACACCATAATTACATTACAACATGAACACTGGCACTGGAGACTCCTTCCAAAACAACTTCTCTATATTAACTTCAACTCAGCTTATGTAGCACATCTATCACACAAGTTCTTATGCAAGTTGTCACCATAGTAACATCATGTGCATTTGAGAATTACACTCAAAGCTGCTGTTATGGAAAAAAACAAAAACAATCCCCCAATCAGGTTTAATAAGAGTGTTGTGTCGTGTTGTAGAACTGCTTTTAAAGGAAATCTGGATTTTCTGTCCTCGGCTCACCCTGGCATGTTGCCTCCGGGCCCGATGGAGGTCTGGAACATCAGGTTGAACGAGATGGGCGACGTTAGGTCATTTCCTGTGCTGGGTGACTTGACGTTGTATTTCACAAACAGATCAGCCAGCTCCTGCTGAGTGTAGTTGTCCATCTGCAGAGACGAGAAGCCAAGAGTTATAAGTATGGAGGGGGTGTTTTGTGTACATCAGTAAGAATTTCTACCTGAAGAAAAAGTGTGTGTGTGTGTGTGTGTGTGTGTGTGTGTGCATGAAAAAAAAAAAAAAAAGCTCTGACTTGTTTGATTGAGTGACATTTTGACATGCAAGTCATGCACTTCCTATTTTCAGCATCAACAGCATGTTATTACACTGTTTAACCAGCAGGTGGAGCTTCATTTAAACAAGCTCATTTTCCACCAAGCATACTACAGTACAGTACTTATTTTAAATGATTGCACTTTCTAGTAAAGTCGAGTTTTGGTCAAAGCTCAAGCACAGGGCTTGACAATGTTTTTCACCAAGTTATTATTTTTATTGTTGTATTTTTATTATTATTATTATTATTATTATTTTTCAAACTTCTGGTTAAAGATCTGAACAATTTTTAAATTTGTACAGCATTATATTTGCGTGTGTTAAACGCAGCGATAGGAAATGGGACCGCAGGACTTACCTGAGTGATGACTTCTTCCATTTCGCTCTTCTTCTCCTGCGGGCACTTCTTGTCGCTCATCAGCTTCTGAAGATGAGCTAGATCATCAGGCAGAAAACATTTTTTTTTTTAATCTGAACATCTGGACAACGTTAAACTGTAAAAACAATACCTACGGCTATAAATCATAATAAAAGGAATTGAATAAAATGACCTAAATATATAAACATACAGAGATTCGACAATATACGTTTTGTCACTCAGATGTACAGCCCATAATAAACACTGTAATGGAGTCATGGCAGGTTTTATAATAATCATCGTCCTGCTCCTAGAGAACGTGTGCATTCAGAAGTCACGAGCACCTGAAGTTGTTTCATTAATCATGTAGCGTACTTTTAGTTCACACTTGCAAGTTGCAGAAGCTGCGTTAACATTACAAGCCATGTTGTTCAACTCGGATTATAAATGTCGTGACGGTTCACATTCATAATTACAAGTGACTTATCCGACTCTAATGTGGACACGTGTCTGTCCTGTGAAACGGCCCGTATGTGCACATCGACACGTCTTTGGGTTAAAACACGTCACATTTGTGCAAGCGTTTATTAATTTCAAACAATCGATGCGATTTTTGCAAAAACATGCTTGATGTCTCGAGGTCTTGACTGATAACATCGCGCGTATTCCGATCTGACCGCTCTCATTCAAGTCACATGACCGTGTAACGGATATATACAGGACTGCATATGAAAGAGATACAATCAGACAGCCCTAAAATAAATAAATAAGATCTGTGCCACACTAGGGTAAAAATATAAATCAGAAGTCAATCACTTCAGGCAGGTTATGTGAACGCAGCCAAAGCGGCAGGTGGCGCATGTCAGACCTGTAATTTCGGCAAGAGTAGTAATTAACCTTTGAACTGAGAAAACGGCAGAGCTTCTTACGTGAGGTCACAATAGGGTGAAAATCTTATTTAGGATTAAGATTTTCAAGATAAAATCTTGTTTAAGCCCCGGGCCAATATAAATACAATACAATTTTAAAACAGGGATGGTTGTTTTTTTGTGTGTGTCTATACACACACACACACTGGAGTTGGATCTGAACATCTAGAAAGGATTAAAAAGAAAATGTTGCATAATATTTTTCCCTTTATCTAAAAAGTTGTGTATAAATCACACAGTGAGCAGAAGCTACACACCGACAAGGAACAGATAAAAACAGGGAGAAAACAGGGAATAATGTACTTATTCAAATGCTGTTTTCTTTTTATCCTAATGTTATAATTTACTCTCAGAATAAGCTGCATGAAATTAATAAAAAATAAAAAAATAAAAAAAACACATTAGAGTGGTGGACACTTTCTCCTGCCTTCCAAATATATATCCACAAAGCATTTTTAGTAGTACTAGTATAACGTGTATTGTATAACTAGAATAATAGCATGTTAATTTCTAGTCTACAGCAATGACGTGGTTATGACCTGTATTCTGTCTCTGTTGTCCAAATGTCTGCATCACCCTCATCAGCCCTCAACTCGAATTTACAGAACCAGCTCAGGAACATTTCAGGATTGTAGAACAGTTGTAGAACAGACCGTGTGCACTATAGAGTGAATAAAGACAAACCTTTGAGGAGATGATCGGCTCGGAAGCACTCTCCGTTCACGACGTCTTTCACCATGTAGTCGGCGAACTTGTCCACGTGCCCCGATGTCCTGCAAGAAAGTCAGCAAGACTGAAAGTTTTTTTTTTGCACTGTGAACTGCAAAAGTGTGAACCAGCACCGATGCACTCGGAACAGATCGAGACGAAGATAGCAGGACTTGAGAGTTAGTTGTTACTATGGAAACGTAATATGCACGCATACAGGTAGTCCCTGACGTGGAAGCACGTCCGTAAGTCAGATTTGTTCTTAAGTCCGATAAAGTGAGTCTTATTCGCCTTCGACATGAATATACACTGTGAAGCGTACAGATCCGCTTGACTAAATCTGTCGCCTTTGCCCACACTGCCATCATGTGGCCAAAAACCATAATCGTTTCTAAAGAAACGAATCAGTGAAACGAAACAGTGTTGACTCTGCGCCTTTAAATCATCAGGGGAATTCCAGACGCCATTTTGTCTCAGAGCTGTTTTCCACTGTATTGGACTTTGAACTCTGTCTCATTGAGTATTTTCCAAAATTTGGATTATTCACCATCAGGTCGGCTTTACAGGACAGATATTTTCGTGCTCCCGGACTGATTCATTGAAACCGGTGAGGCCGACTCATTTCTCCCGCACCCCCACACACCGAACTTTAGACATTTATACATTCACTTTTACACTGAACATATTGTACATAATTGTAAATATTGGAATCTGGCGCACTGCAGTGTCTATTTTTTATACAATGACCTACTTTGATTATTAAACCAGAAATAGAACCGCGGTCCGTTCATATGTATTGAAATTCGTAACTCGAACGTTCATAAGTCGGAGACTACCTGTATGTTATTAACTAGAACGAGTTAACGGACATGAAGCCTTCCTTGTGACCAATCAGAAATAAGAATTTAACACGACCTTCGCCTTAATCGATTTGATCGTCTCTTAATTTGCTAGTAAGTACTCAGACTAGGAGACGGGTTCAAATAAAGTCTTAAAGAACTTAAAAAGAACTTTGATGCATATTTAACCGAGATGCTGCGCAAGCATTGTTGTGAAACATCTCTTCTTTTTCCTATTCTTTCTTTTTTCCAGCAACACCATGTGACTATTTCACAATAAGCCCCGCCTCCCAAGCAAGTGACATCACAGTTTCTTTATTCCCGGAAAGACCAATTAGAGAGTTAGAATTTCTAAAAAAAAAGGTATACCAACAACCATAAAACACCTGGCGATGCAGCAGCTGGATAAGAAGCTGACGGCGTTCTCTTAGCACTCACTTGAGGACGGGCTCGGGCGTTAGCATCGTACAGTCGATCTCCAGGATCTGCTCCTCGTGGATGAAGTGCTGCCTCCACGCCTGCAGGATGTTGTTCTTCAGGGCGCAACCGACCGGCCCGAAATCATACAGACCGCTCACACCTGACACACACAAACACACACACCAATCAAAACATGTGTATAACCGTTCAGCCGCCGGGTAGAGCTCTGAATGATGATCACGAGTGTGTGAGAAGTCCAGTCCTGAACTCTCACCTCCGTAGATGGCAAACGCTTGATCGTAAAAGAAGCGTCTCTTCAGCGTGTCCTCCATCTTCGTTCGGTCCACGATGTCATCTTTAGACTGCAGCGAGAGCTCCTGAAAGCATGCAGAGACAAACAACTTGATCAGATTATCAGTGTAAACTGTTGGATCTTTGAGAAAACGTGTAACTCTCACGCGTTCTCGCTCACTTGGACGTCAGCGACTGAACACAATGACATAACGGCTCTCACCTTCGCCTCGAGGATCTTCTTCCTGGCTTTGAGCTCGGCCACGGCTTTGGAGACGTCCACGTCGGGAGCGCCGTCGGTCTTCATCTGCCGCACCAGATCGCCCTGCGGGGTGAGAGCAAACAGACCCGAGAGCTGAAGGCTGAAGTAAATCAGGAACGAGTGAGACGTTGTCCTGGATTTTATCCAACTGTTTTTTTTGGGTGTGTCACTCCACCCTTCTGAGCACATCTCCTCAGGGCTGAATCTCACTCAGTGCAACAGTGTGGGGCGTAATAAGCAAACTAAAAACTAGGGGATGGGGATCACCAGGGACCAAACGATACAATGTTATCAGATTTGTATTGCGATTCTGTAAATATCACGATTTTATAATGTGGTCTGAGGATGTAGCTGCTGCTGAAACGTATCATTTAAACCGATACTCTTAGGAAGGTGAAAGTTTCCTAAAGAGAATAAATACTGGTGACGAGACACGGATTCATCACTAGTATGGAACGGAAACATCCTCAATCACCGACCGAGAAAAAGTACAAAAGTCGACCATCAGCTGGAAAATTCATCAACGCTTACAGTATTCTAGGATTCTTAAGAACATGATCAGGAAATAATTTCAACAATCAACAGTGCTCGCAGTGAGACGCTTACCGAAGTGCTGACGTCTAAACTTTACGGATCTCACATGACGATGCACGTCGGCCCACACTGTCGATACTTTGCAAATCCTCCCTATCGTCCTGATCTCACTCCAGACATTGTAACTAATTCGTAACTAAACTTACATAAATAAAAAAATTACAGCGCTTTTCAGTTTTGATTTTAAAGCAGCCGGTGCCGAGAGCAATCATGAATAAAGGCCAAGTGAGGTTCAATGTCTATTTAGTTCACATTTTACTTCATTTACATGTCTTTTCTAAATGTTTTGATTGCTTATGTGCAAAAACGGATTATCGTCATTTGCATTATTTTCTACGGAAAAATGTGTCTCACAATACAAAATTTGTCTTAAGAACTCGCCTCCGGAACGGATTAAATTCGTAAGATGAGGTACCACAATCAATACATATACACACACACACACACACTGTGTGTACATATAGATGGAGAGAAAGAGATAGAGAGAGAAATTGTTACGTTTCTAAAGACGTAATTTTATTTCTGAATAATTCGCTGCTACCACACAGGACGCTGTACTGGATCATACAGGAACTGCAACATTCACCACCAAATGCAAACGTATAGAAATAAAACAAATAACAGATTTGAGTCAGCATGGCGATAAACATACTGTATGAACCGCGATACACAACCGAATCGATTTTCTCCATCTCTAGTCGTTATAGTGTCACTAATCCATCAAGCGCACGGAGAAACATGACATCGCCAACTAAAACAAAACCCGAGCAGCACTACACACTCGTACACTATGACCTGCACTGACGGGAGACGCTTTTACAGTCATGTCCAGCGCAGAGGGACAGGACGGTCCTTTTACTTTCCACCAGGATACCGAGGAACCGTGATCTGTCCCGCGCGGAGCGATCGTACCGCCTGCAGTCTCACCGGAGCGGCCCTGAGGTGTAGGGAGGGAGTGGAGGAGTGATTTGAGACGCAGCCGGTCAGACTGATGCTGAGACGTGGCAGAGCAGAAGAGGGGAGAGAAACTGGAACATGTGTGTGTGTGTGTGTGTGTGTGTGTACATATGTATATACACACACACACACACACACACACACATATATATATATATATACACACACATATACACACACAGGGACAAATAAAGCGTTTAGTGATGTTGAAAGCAGGATTGCTGCTCTGATCAGATGAGAAGCAAATGTTTTGGCACCCAGCCTGGGATAAACGTGGCAGCGTGGAGGTTTAAACTACATGCACTTAGTGCATTAATGTCACACTTCCGGTGTGTGGATGTTACACTCTACACAGATAAAAGCAGATCACGTGACTCATCTCCCCAATTTACTCATTAATTAACTAAACATGCACGTGCATGCCAGGTTTAAGCTGCTTCCTCCTGATCCACACACTGCTCTTCATCATCATCATCATCACTCTGACCTGCTCCTTCACCGCCTGTCTCAGTGGAGCCAAAATCTCCTCCATGTTTCCGTCCATCTTCTCTCCTTCGCGCTGCTCGGACCACACACTTCCCTTCCTCTTCTTCTTGCTCAAACAGGCTGTCAGACAGAAAGGTCTGATAACGCGTGAGGCACACAGCGGCTCAGGTCTGCCTTTGGTCCCCGAGAGGATGAACACGACCGCGGCTGAGATCTCGGCTCCGCTCCGCAGCACTGCTGATGTCGCTCTGCGCAGCATGTGGAGGAACCGGGCGGCGGTTTGTTTTAATCTCCTACCCGTTTTGTGTCAAACCCCGCCTACTGCGCGTGGATTGAGTCGCTGTGTCCGTTAGTCCTGCTATGTGATTGGTCACGACGTATCCGGTTAATCCCGCCTCCTCTCTTGGATTTTTGGAGGCACAAGCAAGACGCTGATTGGATAGATGAGACGTCGGTCAAGTCGGAAGGCTTACAGCGCCACACACTGGTTACAAACGGAAACAGAAATCAATCAATTAAAAAGGAGGTAAGAATGATAAATTCTGTATAGGTAAACTGAAAACAACAACAACAATAATAATAATATATTTGAAAAATTGTTAATGTGTTTAAACTTGTCCGTTATTGTTAATTTATTTGCAGCTAAATAATCTGTAAAAAAAAATAATAATAATAAAG
>JAQMYG010000019.1:18424137-18438922 GCA_030014215.1 Clariallabes teugelsi | reverse complement strand
GAGCCTGGCCGGGAATCGAACCCAGACCCTGGAGGTGCAAGGCGACAGTGCTAACCACTACACCACCGTGCCGCCCTACAATGTAACATTGTTACTTGTTATATATTGTACAGTATATATTGTTATTTTTATTATTATAGATATTCAATTCATAATAACATGCAAAAGATCACACACTTACCTGCATTTTGAAGTGTTTCGATATTCTGAGGTCTCGTTGCAAAATCTGCCACTGTCTGCACAAACTTTAGTCTTTCTTTCTGGTACTGCTCAAAAACTAAAAGATATCAAATGTGAACGTTTTGTAAATGATGTTATGGTAAGAAATGGAACCTGGGACCTGAAGGACTTAATGATAGACCAAGTGCACTTTTTCAGTTTTAAACCTTCATGTGTGAGAGTGTACGGCACTGGAGTTAAAGAGATGGATTCTGTTTAGATGTTTTGTTAAAAACATACTATAATAATAATAATAATAATAATAATAATAATAAAGCAGCAACAACAACAATAATAACTATAATAAAGAGAAGAAGAAGAATAGCGTTCTTAAAAGCTTCATATAAAAGTTTGACGTTATATGAAGCACAAAATAATCTAAAATGATTACTGATTATTAATTTTAAAACTATTATGCTAATTATATAATCCATCTTTAAATGTACAGCTCCAAAATCCTCTCACCTTGTAAAACGTGTCGCTGGCTCATAATTTCAATAACCACTATTAAAAAAAAAATCAGACCAGAATATCAGAATATTTTAGTAAAAAAATCTTTAAAACAGGAGAGAAAACGCGCGCAATATAAAGCCGAAATTCACTCCGCTCTCTGTTGTTGTCTAAGCGTTCTGTTGGCATGGCAACAAACCGGAAGTCTTTGCCTCGGCAGCGTGTCTGGACTCGGGTTTGGACTCGGGTTTGGGTTTGGGTTTGAGTTTTGCCCTACAGCAACACCGAGTCCAGTCGCGATGTTGATGTTTGATTTGTGACATTGTAGCGACTTGATGAAAAGCTCTGGATAAATCCTCCGTGACGTCACCGACAGGGTTCCTGAAGTGCGGCTTTGAAGCTCAACTTCGAAAGAGGAATCAGACAAGACTGTCTCGCGCCATCTGATTTTTATTAACTACCAACGTCCTTAATGATTACATCACTACAGGTCATTTAAACGCAATCTCTGCTGTTGGAAGAGAGATGGTAAATAGTCAGTAGTAGATGATCCTCCTGTCTCTCTGAACTGAACAGAAGTCAGGTTTCTCGTGCCTAATTCAGTCCTTCTCTATGGTTCCTTCTGCTTGAATCAAAATTCACGAGATTTTATTTGTCATTTGTATATGAATTTCTTCTGTGCAGAAACTTTCTGAGTCAGTGATAAAAAAAAGATAGATAAATTAGAATAAACGTATAATAGGGCTATAGTGCAAGGGGCTAGTGTAGTGGTTAGCACTGTCGCCTCGAACCGCCTTGCACCGCCTTGCACCTCCAGGGTTCTCTCCGTGCTTGGTGGGTTTCCTCCGGGTACTCCGGTTTCCTCCCACCGTCCAAAAATATGCAGGTTAGGCTAATTGGCATTCTCAAATTTCCCGTACTGTGTGAGTGTGTATGTGTGTATGTGTGTGTGTGCCCTGCGATGGATTGGCATCCTCTCCAGGGTGTAACCTGCCTTGTACCCTAAGCCTCCTGGGATAGGCTCCAGGTCCCTGTGACCCTTAATACAGCCAGCTTCCTTTTTTTGAGTGTAAAGTGGTATAGAAGATGAGTGAGTGAGTGATTATAATACAAGGATAATACAAGAATAAATAGAAGAATGTGGATTTAAGCTAACAGACTATAACATGTTTTAAACATGATCCCCAGATACTGAACTATTGTACTTCAAATTTACAAATTGCACTTTGTCTAATGAATGAATTAGCTAAATTTTAATTTACCACAACAAGTGTGTAATTACTGTATATCTTTTGTAAAAACTGTACCTGTTGTAAAAATCATCCCGAGACCTTACACTTATTTTGGAACTGTGCCATCTTGATGGATAATTATTATTATTTCTTTTAGAAATTCTAAAGTCTGTAAGAACTGTTGCCTTAAATGTGAAAATATTGTATTTCCCTTTCTTGAGCCAGATAATGAATTATTTTTTTCCCCATTAACCTTATTCTTCTCTTTGGCAAATTTCATAAACATAAGTAAAAAAATTTTTCCTGCTTTAATTAAAAATGTTGAAAAGTATATCTTTACCATCTCCGAAAGCACTAAGAGAAAAGCAATCATAGCCCACGTTTGTCATTTTTAGAATGGTTTTGTTTAATCTATGATTGTAATGTTTATAATTACATTTCTGCACTTTGTCTTGAAGGTTTTATTGCACATTTGGTGTCACAGTTTGTTCTTTAATAATAAATAGGTGAAAGAGAGTGAACTCAGTGTTTTACCAGCTACATGCACACTGGTTATAGCAGCAGGTCTCTATATGACTTACAGGCGTGAGACTGACATTCTCTTTTGTTCCCTGGTTTCTTTTGCCATCAGTCTGAAAAACAGCTGTTAAAGAGACATGCTTTATGTGTGATTATACTGCCCGGTCTCTGTCTCAGAGGTTGTGTATTGTAAGTTTGTGTGTGAGCAGAGAGTGAGCTGGGTGGTGTGTGTCCCTGAGGATACTTATTGCTTTTTTTCTGCAATGTTAAGTGTATAAAGTGTCCATGGAGAGGCAAACTTTATGACTCTTTGGAGAGCCTTCCATTCTGTAGGCCACATTCAGTAATGCCACATGTAAGGATGCTCTCTTTCAGTCCTCAAGGGATACCTGGATTAGTGTACAGCCTGATTTTGTAGCCTAATGAAGTAATGAAGTAATTAAGAATCGTGAACTTCTGTGTGTCAAAGATCTCTCACTGGTCTATTTGTGACATACCAGTTGAAGAAAGAGTAACTTTTTTAGGCATTATTATCACTAAATAATATAACTATATAATAATAATAATAATAATACATAATTTTATAAAAGACATTTTATTCAGTGGCTTCAGAGGTACCTGAGCTTAAAGAGTAGGGTCCTGTAATCCAAAGATGAAGGCAATTAATTTTCTGCCTTATCTCTGCATTCATATAATCAAACACTTATATCCATTGGTCAAATGTTGTTCAGCTTTATTTGGAAAAATCGAACACAACCCCAGGCAATCAACTGTAATGAACTCCTATAATAATGGTGGTCTAAACGTCCTAGATTTTAGAACTTTAAATCCCATGTTCAAGTCATATCTCCAAAATCCAACCTCTATATGGAATATCTCATTTCACTAGATTTTTTCAAAAGTTAGTGGGTTTAACTTTATTTTTGATTGCAGTTATAACTTTGATAAAGCCCTGTGAAACCTTTTTTCTAAATCAATAAATACATCTTTATGAAAACATGTTTTTTTTTTCTCCAGAATTGGGTTGACAGTAGCATATAGTTGATGGGCCAGCGATTCAACATAAAGGTAATTTATTAATATATGAAGAGTTTAACCTTAAATGTAATCTAGCTGTTCCACCTAAAGTATACAGTAGATTCTGTAACACTTCAATGTGGAAGGCAGTTGACATTCCATTAGGCAAAACTTGTTTTACTGTATTTCATAAAGATGACAGCAAAGTTATTTGTGCTTTGTTTAAACAAGATGTCAAGTTGAAGAGTTCTATTCCAGCTGCTATTTTTATTGGAATAATTTTGTCTTTGATATTCTTTGGAATAAAGGCGTGAAAGTTGCCTCATACATTTTATAAGAGTTGTAATAATGAAAAAAGAGATGTTTCATTTACATTGTTAAACAGAGTTCTATCTATTTATAAAAGTGATGCAATATGAAGGGATTTCTTAGAAATTGTTTGTAAAGCAGGATAACTTGTATTAGAGAGAATATATTTACAGAGTAATAATTCTTCTTGTTGACCTAACAAGTTGATTTGGATTATGTGTATTTCATTCATTTATTTGTAGTGCTTATCTTGTACAGAGTTACAGGCCTGGACGCTATCCAATGAGACTTCAGACATAAGGCAGGGTACGACCTGGACAAGGAGCCAATCCATCGTAGGGAATAGACTAACTCACAGTATGAAACTATGAAAAGAAATCTTTTTTTTTAAATCCCTTAAAAAGAAATGATGATGCTGATAAACAAATGGATGTTTAGTAAACCAGTCAGACTGTCGACTTTCATGTTCTTTTTTTTTTCTTACATGTGTACTGAATATGAAAACGATTTTTTCCCTTTCTGAGACATTCCTCTGCAACATGATGCAATCTTTGAAAACATCAGGGAGAAAAAAGGAAGTTCAAGAAGTTCGTTGCTATTCATCTTTATTTAACTATAAAAAAATATATTAAAAATATATTACAGTGTAGTGGCTGAAGGCAAAAATGTTGCAGCAAAGAAAGTCTTTAAGGACAATCTAATGCTGCTTTAGGTTTCATTTTGGTTCCAGAGTAAAATATGCACATTTTTATGGATAAGCATACACAGTCCATTTCATTAGATTTTTGGTATCAAATATTAAGTTAGAAAAATAAGAATTGAGCATTGCAATTTGCTATACATCATGTATTTGCTATATACTGCTTGTTAGCTAGCAAGCTAGTTAATCAGCTAGTATGCAATAGAATGTACAGAACATCCTATTTTCAGATTTATATGTAAATATAGATTTATATGTGAATAAATAAAATACATGGTTGAATATTACAAGCCATTTATGTATCCTTTTCCCTGATTTTTTTTTTGTCAAAATTGTGTTTTAAGCTACATAGTTATTAGCTAGCAATGACTATGCTGCACCTAATGTTTTGAGGTTCTATTTATTTATTTATTTGTAATTCATCCTTCGTAAAACCTGTGCTAAGTTGTTGTGCGGATCGGATGGTCTGCAGCGGTGGCCCCTCACTGAGTGAGCAGCTGAAATTCCAGTATTTTTAATTGATGTTGCTCTATAACAATATCTATTTAGCAAGCCTCTAAGACTTGACATTTCCTGAATTTCAGACAGAATTTTATTCACTATCATTCGGAGATCGCGAGTTCGATTCCCGGGTCTCGCAGCCGGAGGTCTAGAGAGAGCTGATTGGCCGAGCTCTCTCAGAGGGGATGGATGAGAGGTACTTCGTGCTCTTACATTAATCACGGCTCTACAGCCAATCAGGGGCGTCTATGAGCTCACGCAAGCGGAAGGAGCGGATAGCACTGTACTCTGGGAGTGTGTTATGCCGCCCCCAACGGTCGGCTGGGGTCACATGGTTCGGAGGAAACATGTAATAGTCTTCGCCCCTACCGACTGAGGGATAGTAGCCTTAATGTGGGAGCCCCCTAGTGACGGGGAGGAATTGGACATGACTAAAATAGGGAAAATATGTAAAGACAATATGTTTTTAGCAGTTCTAGCCTTCTAAGGCTTATACTCTTTATAAAGTAATGAAGCTAGTTCCTACAGGGAAAGCCTGAGAAACCTTTTTGAGAGTAGTAGCAAATATTATATGAGTATATTCCCAAATCTGGGATTGTTAAAATAATCTATTTAAAGAAATACAAATGGTGTCATTAATACTTATTAATACTTTAACATATTGGTACTGAAGAAAAGTTCACTAGCACTAACTTTTACATTCTAGATACATACTGTACTAGATACTGGACACATTCTCAGATCTTCACCAGTTAAAATATGAGCTCATGCTGGGTTGAGGTCTTACGTTCTGCTCGGCCAGGGAGTAAACCAGGCAGAACCACAGCCTCGAACAGGTCGTCGTTGTAATTGGAGAATCTTCCGAGAGCCAGAGCGGCCGTCTGCTGAATGGTCGGCGTCCAGGAGGAAATCCTCAGGAGGGACATCACACCTGAAACAAGAGAGAAAGAGAGCAATGGAAAGAATACTGCATGTAACAAAAAAGGGAAACCAGCCTGGTCAGCGGTGCAAACAAAGCTTATATTCCAACAAGACATCTGTTATAATGAATAATTAATATATAAAAAAAAAAAGAAAATCTGAAATATCTCAATTAGAACTTAGCCGTTCAAACTATAGTATGCTAAGAATTTTACTTAAATGAGAACACAAACCAAATTGAGATGGAACTCGAACCCTTGACCCTGGAGGTGCGAGGTCATAGTGCTAAACACTATCCACACTTTAAGATTTTAATTAAACTCTTCTTCTGCATCTACTCTTTTATTGTTTTATTTCATATGATACTGTTTTGTAAAGCACAAACATACATTATTATACATCATTCAATTCCCCCAAACACTTAAAAGATCAAACGCTATAATAGTAATAATAATAATAATAATAATAATAGTGTTCATCAAAGCTGAATATAAAACAAAATGATCTATACAATTATTACTGAAGTAATTCTAAAACTATTATAATAATTAATTATATAATCTTAATGCGTAAGATGAGACAATATTTAAATGTACAGCTCAAAAATCATTTCTCAGCTTGTAAAACTGCTCATTATTTCAATTAAAAAAGGCCAGAGTAGGTGTCTCAAATAAGTAATAAATAAATAAATAAAACAAATAAATAGATAAATAAATAAACAAATGCGCGCAATATAAACCCGAAATTCTCACTCTCTGTTGTCGAGGCGCTGTGTTGGCATGGCAACAAACCGGAAGTATTTGATTTAGCTACCGTGTTATCGGCTAGGGTTGTCAAATTCAGTACAATTAAATTGTATAGCGCTTTTCCCAGTGGACATTGTCGCAAAGCAGATTTACAGAATCATATAGATATTTTAATCTTTTATTTGTGACATTAGC
The DNA here is from genome assembly GCA_030014215.1 of Clariallabes teugelsi. NCBI lineage: Eukaryota > Metazoa > Chordata > Actinopteri > Siluriformes > Clariidae > Clariallabes > Clariallabes teugelsi. The sequence continues at coordinate 18,432,113 of JAQMYG010000019.1, read as the reverse complement.
GTGGTTATCATTATATATTATTTATGTATAATTTTCATAACACTGAAAATATTTTATTGGTTTACATTAGTCTAAAATGCAAACAAAATAGAATAGGAAAAAAGGCCTCTTCTTCCTCCTCTTTTTTTTTTATTTTTAAAAAAAATATCTTTAATATAAAGAAGCCCTGACGTGTGATGTAATCATTATTTTAATAATTATATGTTAACTATTTGTATTTAGTTTAATTTTGCACATGTGAATTAAATAATATTTTTTTCATACAGTTCCACAAGGTGGCAGTATTCTCATATATATTCCAAAGAAACAACCACGTGCTTATAATCATGCAGTTACAGGTCAAAAACTTCACATATTGTTCACATTAAAAATCATAATAAGTGTGTGTGTGTGTGTGTGTGTGTGTGTGTGTGTGTGTGACTCTGCTCATGTAATGCTTGTTGAGGCCAGACAGGTTGGTTTGTATGTTTTAGGACCTGCTGATCTAATGGAATTGGAAAACACAAAAATATCTCTAAAAGATAACAGATCATAACAGGTCACAGACAAAGGTCATAACAGAGCAGAAAAGCAGATCACGGACAGTACATAGAGCATTCAGGCAATTGAGCTGGAAGGCAGAATCTGGTTCTTGAGTGACAATTTTCAAATCTCCAACTGATCACAATTAATGAGCATGTAGTTCAAACGTTCATTTACTGTACCCATATTCCATCCCTGCATCTGCTTCAACTGGCCTATGAGGAGACGCATACTGTACAGTACAACATAAATGTAAATGTATAGCTGATATTGGTATTTTGATATTGCAGATTTTTCAGATGTGCAATATTTGAATTGCATTATATTTGTGTTCAGATATTATATTGTGACACATCCAGGGTGTATATTTATTATGGGTCTTTGTGAACCCCATATAGAAAGCACAGTAAGGTGACATGGTTACAGTGAACGCCTGCTAAATTAGTCCCGGTGGGAGTTAGGCCTCTGTTCCTTATTAAAGTTTGAGAACACCTTCATGAAACATTCAGTTACCAGTCCACTTAACCCAAATAAAATGCTGTAGTTCTGCACAAACTATTTAAAAAAACACGTAATAAAACAGCCAGCAGGGATTAGGGATATCTAGGAAAAATCTGCAATTATTTTGACTACATTTGCAACTTATTTATTATTTATCATGAATAATGAAGCAGAACATAATTAAAGACAGTTTCAGTAATTTTACAGTGGTTTTGAAATTGACTTTTGATCAAATTGTAAAATGTCAAACAAAACAATACAGTATTCCTAATGCCACATTTCTAAATAAAATTACTGCAAAATCCAGTTGAAGGGGATGAGAACATGACCATGAGCTCAGATTGATACTACCCTGCCCAGAATTGTGACTGAACGTTATTAGAGATCAGCTCTATAATTCTGTTACCAAGTCCAAGTGTCAGGTGCAATACAGAGAACCTGCTAAATCATGCTGATTTACGTATTGAGCCCATAAAAGACTGAAGTGCGCACCACACAGCAACTGCAGCAAGTGTATTCCAGCACGCTGGGTGATATTTTATCAGGATGTCTGTTCTTGAGTCATATCTGCTTAACATGAAATTCAATAACTCTTAATAATCACAGGATACTGAGGTTCATCATGATTCAGCTCCGGTGCAAATAAAAGCTCTCGAGTGTAAGCATGAATAAAGAGCTAAAGCGACCAAATTGGATAGGCAGTGCTTAAGCGATAGCTCATAAAACCTAACGCAGTTATGTAATACAGTAGATTACGAAATATGTCTAAACATAAAACCAACAGGAGCTGTACAGTATATACAGTGTTTAGGATAACACCATACAGTAATTGCTTTGATGGATCATTTTTGATGTTGAATGCTGGATAACATAAATATCAATGTAAACAATAAGCTAGTGCATATTCAAAATTTTAAACAAAGATGTGTTTTTTTTAATGAGGAAAGCAGGAAGCAGTGCCTCCTTACATCTTCATGATGTATGATCCCGAGCTTTGGTTACTGTTTGTGTGAAGTTAAACACCATTCAGGCTACAGTAAATATTAAAAGCACCTGCATAATATTGAGTAGATCCCCCTTGTGCTAGCAAAACTCTGAGCTGTTTAGCCATGGACTCTGAAGGTGTCTGGCCTGAAGTTAGCATCAGATCTTTAAAGTTCAAGCTCCAAGTCCAAGGTGGGACCTCCATGGACCAGACCACACTGTCCACATGATGTACCAGTCAAAAGTTTAGACACACCTTCTAATTCTTAGGTCTTTCCTGATTTTTTTAAATTTATTTATTTCTACATTGTGAAGCATGCTGAAGGCATCCAAAATATGTGATAATCTCCTTTGAACAGTTGATATTGAGATCTGTCTGCTACTTGTGCTCTTTAAAGCCTTCTTACCAGCTCTAATCTGAGGTGCTGTTTGTTAATTGAGAGCCATTTTCATCATGGTGCTTGATGGGTTTTGCAAATGCACTTCACACAATACTGTTCTTGCAAAAAAATGTTCCAGAATAGCTGACCTTCATGCCTTAAAATAAAAACTGACTGTTGTTGCTGTGGCGTTGTTACTTAATTACGTAATGCCAAATGTGTTATTTCATAGTGGGCATTAGTGGCTCAGTGGTAGGTTTCTCACCTGCCAGACAGAAGGCCTGGGTTCAATTCCCAAACCCCAGCCACTGGATGCAGTGCCAGTCCCAGGCCAGGATAAGATGGGAGGGTTGCGTTGGAAACGGCATCTGGCACAAAATGTGTGCCAAGCTGTTGCTGATCGGATGGTCCGATGTGGAGACCCGTTGACTGAGCAGCTGAAAGACCAACCACAAAACCACATCATATGTGTTAATTTATAGTTTTGTAATCTCCAGTATTATTCCTAGAATGTAAAAAAATAAATCACTAAAAAAAGATTGAATTAGACAGTTTGTCCAGACTTTCGACTGGTACTGTAAAAGAAAATGTTCTGCTTTTGATATATTCTCCTCCTCACATGCCCACTCTAGGCAAGACCTGCCAGTTCAGAGGTGCTATGACCCGTCTAGCCATCGTCTAGCCATCGTCCAGTGTCAAAGTCTCTCAGATCCTCATGCTTTCCCCATTTGTCCAGTGGCTGGGGTTTGGGCAAAATGGGAATCGAACCTTGTTTTATACATTGTATGGACAAAAATATTTGGCCAAACCTGCAATGACATTGTATCCAAATATATACACTTCATTCAATATGGAGTTGGTCCCTCTTTTGCAGCTATAACAGCTTCCACTCTTCTTGGAAGGCTGTCCACAAGATTTTGAAGTGTTTTTTTGGGAATCGGTACCCATTCATTCTGTAGTAGTCCCCATTTTTTTATGTTGGACGAAAAGACCTGGCTCGCAATCTCAGTTCCAGTTCATCCTAAAACTGCTCGATGGGGTGGAGGTCAGGGCTCTCTGTGCGGGCCAGTCAAGTTCTTCCACACCAAACTCATAAAACCTTGTCTTTATAGTCCTTGCTTTGTGCACTTGGGCTCAGTCACGTTGGAAAAGAAAAGGGCCTTCCCCAAAACTGTTGCCACAAATTTGGAAGCATAGAATTGTCCAAACTGTCTTAAGCATTACGATTGCCCTTCACTGGGCATAAGGGGTCTGATTGAAACACCTGAATATAATCATTAAAAGGATTGGACAAATACTTTTATCCATATAGTGTACGTGTTCAATCTCTTTGTACATTCAGAATCTATTTTTTTCCCCAGATAAACACAAGTAAACACATTGTTGTCGGTGCAGTGATCTGATTTCTGTGTCACCTACTGTATTAGTAAAACTCCGAGTGTTACAATTTAGCAAATAACTGTAAACAAATATGTGGTGCCATCTTGGGGCAGGAGCTGGTACTGCACCAAAGCTGTCACTGTTATTTTATTTTGTATTTTTATCCTGAGATGTTGCAGATTTTTTTTCTTTGTTAGTGGATATTTTTTTTACTTCAAGATTTTGCATCAATGCAAAGTGGAGTTTAATGGAGTGAGAAAGCGGTAAACACACAGAGGTGTGTGTGCGCCCGCGCGCGCGCGTGTGTGCATGTGCGTGCGTGTATGTGTGTGTGTTTCACATCGGGACAGTCTTGGCTAGCTCGCTAGCAGGCAGGGCTAGCTGCTGCTGCATATTCCGGGAAAGCAGGCGACTTAAAGCGAGGACGTGTTCTTGAAATAAGAAGAAAATCATCCCGTTTCCATGGACAACACGTCCATCATTACACAGGTAGCAAATCCAAAGGAGGAGGAAATCATTTCTACGAGTCAGGAAAAAGGTAAGAGGTGTTTACACGCGCGCGCGCACACACGGCGGATGGAGCTGTTGGGGGGTTTTGTTCGTTACAGGAGATGTTACACTGTTGCATCACATCGGTCATGAGCGCAGCGCGCGCGATTAACATGCACCCTAATCTATGCACGTGAAGCAGGAGAGGAGCGTTTATGAGCGCGCGCGACTTTCACACTTATATAATGGAGAACTGAGCACTGTGCTCATCACACACACACACACACACACAGCCAGAGCCGATATTATTACTGTTATTGTATTTCGTTAATAAGGTCAGTAGATGAGCAGTGGGGTGTGAATATTGGCTCTCCGGTAAGTTCCAGCAAATTCTCTCAGGATTCATCAATGATTTTACATTTCTCTTATTATAGAGCAGATGAAGGGAATTAATTGTTGATTTCTCAAGTGACTGGAAAGAGATTTTGTATTATGTCCATGTCTGGTATGAAACTGTTATAATAATATAAATAATAGCAATAATAATAGTAATTATTATTTTTTACTGTTGGTACTGTTATTATTATTATTATTATTATTATTATTATTATTATTATTGAGATGAAACTGTTATTATTATTATTATTATTATTATTATTATCATTATTATTATATTTTTTAATAAATTGTTGTTATTATTATTATTCTAAACTATTCTTATACAATTAAAATATCAGCATCACTATTATTATAATGCTTAATATTTTTTATTTTAGATGCTGTTGTTGTTTTGAATAATAATTATAATAATAAAATGCTTAATACTTGCTTTAATACTACTTAATCATTAAAAACTAATGGTAGTAATAATCATAGCAACAATAACAACAACAAAACTGATACTACTACTAATAACATACTACTAATAGTATTTAAAACAACAATAATAACAAAATAATAATAATAATAATAATTATTATTATTATCATAACAAAACGACAACAAAACGTAATCATAACAAAATGACAATTAAAATGCAATAAATAGCCATAATAATAATAATAATAATAATAATAATAATAATAATAGGAGGCATGGTGGCACAGCAGGTACCTTCAGGTTATAGGTTTAATCCTAAGCTTTTGGCTACAGTCTGGTTTCTCCTTTGGTTCCTTCGATCTATCTGGACTAACAAGGCTTCTGTAACTTGACCCTAGATATGAATGATTGTGTGTCTGTATATGTGTGCGTGTGTGTGCATGTGTGTGTGTGATACTCTGTGATGGATTGGTGTCGCATCCATGGTATATTCTCGCTTCCTTGCCAATGTTCCCAGAATAGGCTATTCACATTGAGCCTGACCAGGATACAGCAGGTACGAAGGTTTATTATTATTATTATTATTATTATTATTATTATTATTATTATTCTTCTTCTTCTTATTACACAATTATTGTGTGTGTGTATGTGTGTGTGTGGAGAAGCCATGTTACTCCAGGTTCTCCAGTTTCCTCCTACAGTCCAAAGACATTTTGATTTATGTTTTCGAATGGCCCATCATGAATGATTGGATATGTGAATGTGTGTATACGCACTGAGATAGGTTGGTACCCCATCCAGGGTGTCCCTGCTTTGTGCAACAGCATTTAAAATAAAAATATAATGATGATAATAATAATAATGGTGCTAATAATGATGATAATAATAATAATGATAGGCTCCAGCCCTCCCACAGCCTTACACATATGTAATAATAATAATAATAATAATCATCATAATAATAAACTGTATGCATTATGGACACACAAGGACATTCATAGTTTAATATTTAGCATTGTCTATTCTAGTGCACTCTAAACCAGAAAAATGTTCCTGTTGGTTCTCAGAATGGTTTTTAAAACTTAACCCTCTGTTTCTTGGGTTCTACATAGAGCATAGATTCAGTGTTCTGACTAAGCAGCTTTACATCTCTTTCAATGAGGGATGTAAAGACACACTCTGGTCACGATTCAATTCATTGCCTCGAGCTCACTTTGAAAGAAAAATGCCTGTGTTTACGCAAGCATGTTTTGTGCTCAGACTCGAATCATGCTAATTGATTGGGTACGCAGTCGTAGTCTATAATCACAGGGCTATCTTTAGTGGATCATCATCATATTGTCATGGAAGCATGTTCTAAAACTTGGCGCAGTCTGTTATAGACTTCAGTTTAGATTTTCTTGTGATCTCATACAGTGTAGATTCTGGTGTCTAAAATGTCTTAATCAATGATTTAACTTTGGTTCTGTGTCAGTCCTGGGATTTAAACTCACAAGCTTCACTGATAAGACACCAGTGCCAAATTTGAAGCTTTAGGTGTAGGAAAGTAGAGTGGTAGTAAACGAGAAGATTCACATATTGAAGTATAACTTTACTTTTGTTTCCATGTTGTCTCTCTTTTCTCTTTTACATTATACAGTAGTACGCATGTTCTATGGTGAGCAAAGCAAAGACGTGATACGATTTCATTAGAAAAAGATTCCTTTGCTTTAAGGAGTTCAGACAGATGGCAGCGCACATGGCATGAGCATGTAGCAGAGGACAGGGGAGCCTGGGAACATGAACTGACCTCTGAGTCTCAGTGTGTGTCCAGTGGTGGAACAAAAAGGCGGATTAGAGGATTCCCCAACCATGAACACAGGCGCCATGTGACAAAGCGGAGCTCATTCCTCTGTGTGTGTTTGAGAGAGAGAGAAAGAAAGAAAGAGAGAAAAAAGAGAGAAAGAAACACCATTGTTGTTGCCTGTCACTTCTTGTTTTGGTACACTAAAACCAATTGGACATACCATTATGTTTCTACTCACTTGTGCAATAAACAATTTTTGTTTCATAAAAAATTCATCAATTTTTTTTATACAGCTCGCTATCTCACAATAGAAAGCAAGCCTCCGCTCGACTTTCGTCCTTGAACTGCAGATCTTGAATCAATACTCATGCGGGATCATGTTGCAGTTGCTGTGTACTGGACAAACACAAACACACACACACACACACAAACACGATGAGACCAAGCCGAATACAGCTGCCCTAATTAATCGGAGTAAAGGGGCCTCCCGGGTTATATATAGTATCAGTTGTAATAATTGCCTGGCAGAATGTTTTTATGAGATTGTTGAAGGAAACGAACAGTCTTTGACGATCCTGTCGAGCATTTCAGTGCCGTTCTAGAATGAGATATATCGCTTGCATCAGCACTTGCCATTTAAAGGTACAGTCGGTGATTAGTAAACGTCTAATTAAACCTGTGACAATCAAATTTTAATAGGCTTTAATAGTTGATTTACCAAGTTATATTTATGTAGTAAACTTTACAATGCAGTTAACTTTGCCTTTGCTTGTTTCTGCGGTGCTACCCTTAAGTGTACACCTTTTGTAACCATTCGCAAGAATGCTGTTTGTAGCGTACATATAAATGTGTCACTCGTATAATAATTCTCTCGAAACAATGTTTTTCAAGTGAAGTATATGACCTTTTAGATACAGGGGTTGGACAATGAAGCTGAAACGCCTGGTTTTAGACCACAATTATTCATTAGTATGGTGTAGGGCCTCCTTTTGCGGCCAATACAGCATCAATTCGTCTTGGCAATGACAGACGAAAGTCCTGCATCGTGGCCAGAGGGATTTTGAGCCATTTGTCTTGCAGAATAGTGACCAGGTTACTACATGATGCTGATGGAG
>JAQMYG010000019.1:18406457-18417636 GCA_030014215.1 Clariallabes teugelsi | reverse complement strand
TTTGCAAATCATATCACATCCTGCACTCCCGAAATATATTTTTGTCATTTATTTTCCCACCACACTGTCAGAGCTAGACAGTGGATTTAAAATTTTTTACACAACCCACTTCAGGTTTTTTTTTATTTATGAGGGGTGTTCAAGTCAAACCAGGACTTTTGACTGTGCGGCGTAAAAACTATCTTTATTTCTCTGCATAATCCCCTGCTACACTAATGCACTTATTCCAGCATTTCACTAGTGCTTGGATACCATAAAGGTAGAAAGTTTTCTCAGTACGCCAGAGGCATGATCGGACTTCCTGCTTTATTGTCTGTACGTGAATGATTGTGTGTATAGTTTACACAGACACATGCATTTTTTATTTTTTTTTGCAAGTTATCAGTCACAGACATCCGGGGGCCTACATACAGCCTTCAAATGTTTGCACCACTCAAATGTTTTACTGAGGCTTAAAGTCTCATCATCATACTATGCTTGAAGTTTTCACAAGTCCCGGTTTGACTTGGAACGTTCCACATAAAAAATGACATTACTGTATATTAATCATGTCTTTTCCCACCTTTATTGTGACCTAGAAACAAAGTTAATGTGACAAAAAATTGTTTAGGGAAAAGAAGGCAAAAACAAAACAACAACAAACCTGGTAGAACAAATGTTCACAGCCTTTTATAAGGGGGCATTTGACTGTTCAGAATGAACCAAGCACATTTAAACTCGTGTTCAAATAAAAATGATCATATATCCACCGTTAAATAAGTGCTCGAGCTGTTAAATAAGGAGCCGCAGGATTATGAGGCAATCATCAGGCAACACTCTTTCATATTCTTCACCTGTCTTTGCTGCAGAGTATGGTGGCTAGACAAAAGCCATTTCTCACAAAAACCACATCTAAGCCTGCCCACATCACTTTAAACCATGTTACGGTCTGATGAAACCAAGGTTAGACCTTTTAAGTCCTAATTCTGAAAGATATATTTGGTGCCCCTAAACAATACCATACGTATGGTGAAGCATGATGGTGGCAGCATGCTGCTTCTCTACAGCTGGAACTGGCACTGTAGTCAAGGTCCTAGTCAAGTCTAGTCAGAAGCTGAGAATAACAATCTGTTTTGGCACAAACCTGCAGGTCACACTTAGACAGTTAAAGATGAAGTTCAGTTCAGCCAGAGAGTGACCCCAAGCACCAATCCTTGAACAACTAAACAAAGGAAATACTTAGAAGAAGAACTTTTTGCAGTGGTCCACTCAGAGCCCGGATCAGAAATCTGAGGAAATATTCAAAGGAGATGTAATTACAATTTGATAAACCTGAAGCGTTTCTGCAAGGAAAAGATAAAAGGATGTAGTGACCGAGTGCTCTATTACAGATAAACAGCGCTGTAGGACAGCTGTCCATCATCCATCCTATTGGACGAGATTGCACGTCATTACGGCTGTGCCTCAAGGATTCCGGCTCCAGTTCCCCTCTCCCTGTGTTTAATTTCCCACCGTACAGTTCTTAACTTGTATTTAATGGCAGCGCTCAGCAAGAACAAACGCTCTCCCCACCCACTGAGGATTAATTGAGCGGCCGGTAAACAGGAGGTTGTCAAAACAGATCAATAACCCTGCTGGTGTGCGCGAGGCTGGAGGCTGACTGAGACATGATGTAGCGAGGTTCTCTCCGTGGAGATCCAAACAGAGGAGGCCCGTACAGATGAGACTTCATCATAATTCGTGTCCATAATTCTATGTTTTGTCTGTGAAGAATTTTAAATAATTCAAGATGTTTTGTCGTACCAGGTCTTGACTACACTTTTCACACTTTCTTCCATTTGTCCCTTTTTGGAAACTCTTAAAACAAATGGATTTCCTTTAAGAATTTGGGCTGTAGAGCTCATAACTATCTGGGGAACCCTTGAAGAACCAACTTTTCTAATTCGAACAGACTTGTTATTTAGTCATAAAGATTGGTTCTTGTGAAAACACAAGTTGGGGCTATGTGGTGTTATACGAACGTCATAATTTTAAACAGTTTATTTACCTTTAACGTTATTAATCAACTCCTTAGAGGAAATCAAATTAGACATTAGATTGCTGTGATATATTTCCTAAGTATGACTGAATAACTGTATTTTTGTCTTGTAGCACATTTTTATAAATGGCTCACTCCATGGGGACATAGGCGTAGTCTTCAGAGTTTAGGATGAAGTTCATTTAATGGTGAGGTGTCTCTGGGGAGAGTCCCTAAATGGGACAAAAAGTGTGTGTGCATGTTATTGGAAAATGGTTCAGAGTCAATCTCACTGCTTCATCTGTTCTATATCCAAACTACATTGTCATCCAAGAATTGGAAATGTAAGATATATAATGTACATGAGCGTGTTCAAGTCAAACCTGGACTTGATTGTACAGAATAACAGTAAAAACTCCCTTTATTTCTCTATATTTAATCCCCTCCTACACTTATCCGAGCGTTTCACTAGTGCTTGGATACCATCAAGGTAGAAAGGCCTCCCAGGAATTCTGTTAGTGGAATTTTCTTGGTGCGAGGTCAGGACTGTACGGGGGATGTGGCCAGCCGAGTTCCTGTAACGTGCAAGTGGTATTCATGAATAATTGTGTGTACAGGTCACACATCCCTTCTGCAAGTTGGCGACATTTTCGAGGATCAGACGTTCTGCTCCCTGAATGTTCACAGGAATGACTGCAGTGGGCTCCGAGCCATCTCAGCTGGAATTGTCATTCATAAACATATGGACTTCTTTAAAACTTTTGCACCATTCAAGTGTTTTACTGCGGCTAAGAGTCTCATCACCACACTGCTTGAAGTCTTCAATAAATGTCAAGTGCTTTTCCGCCTTCATTCCTATTGCTCATTTAGTGCACGATAACTTGTAACACATTACAATTATTATTAGAATATCCAGGACTTGATAAGTACTTGTCTGTGTTGCATCAAATAACAGCGTAATTGTAATTTTTAGGTGGCATGTCTCTTGTGTTAGTGATGTAGTGTTTATGAAAGCACAATATGGAAAGTTAATTCATCAGGCACTCTGTAAATGTGACAGTCACATTGATGCATACAATGCAGTTAGATCATTTCCATAACACTTGAGCTACAGTACTGTAAATATAGTAAACAATATTCCTCTCATCTTCTCAGATCTGACCTTCATGGCTCTCGGAGTGTCTCAAATTAGTTTTCTTGGCACGGCACAGTACAGTCGCTGAGATGAATCCAGAGCTATCCGTATTCAGGTTGAGTACATGTGTCTGTGTCACATTACATAACAGTAGCGATGAAAGCAGGTCTTCGGGTTGCTGGATGGAGGCAGATTGTCAGCTAATACAAGGGCAGTTCAAGTCAAACCGGGATTTGTGATGACATTTCTGGTGAATGAAGATATAAAACCGATTGACATTTACAGAAGACTTTGAGCGCAGTACAGTGATGAGAATCTTAGCCGCGGAAAATATCTGATCTAAAGTTTTTTCAGAGATGAAGTCCACTGCAGTCGTTCCCATGAGCAGTCAGAAGTGTAACGCTTGATCATTGAAAACTGGCAGATACCTTGTCGCCAACTCTGTGGAAGCTGTACCTTGACCTCACTCCAAGCCATTTTAACATGTTTGGGCCATTAAAGGAGTTCCTGGGAGGCCGGCGTTTCAGACGTGAAGCAGGCAGTCTGATCATGGCTCCAGCATACTGAGAAAACTTTCTAACTTGATGGTATTGAAGGCACTAGTGAAACACTGGGATAAGTGCCTTAGTGTAGCAGGGGATTACACAGAGAGATTTTTACTCTCATAACTGTGTTCTGTTATTTTACACAATCAGAAGTCCCGGTTTGACTTGAACACCCCTGTTATCCATTACTTTATTCATCATCAGTAACTACTTTAGCCCGCTCGATCCGGAGCCTGTACCAGCACATGTCCACACAGGTACAGTCTGGATCACTTGGCAATGGAAATAACAACGAAAAGTGGGATTTGTTATCACACCGCGTAGTGCCAGACCATCTGGTGTAAAAGCACTGTCTCAATAACACTCTCTTTTCACATAGTAACACCATGTCTGCCATTTGACATAAGTACTCTGTAATTTATCAGCCTGCAGCTATACAACTCTAGACAAGGTGTTTGCAGAGGCGTTTCTAAGTGTATCCCTATAATGCAGGTGTGGAGGGATTAGAACCGGAGTGGTTCCCGTATTCGCGGGAGAATCTTTCCTATGTAGATATTGCTATCAAATTAAATTGAGTGTTATTAGGAATTAAATGATTTATCTAGTTTCTCTTAATCAGTGCCACACTTTTTACTTTACCAGCATGTCTAATACCAGGCGTGTATTTCTGTGCAGAAAACAACTGAAACTGATCATTTTTATTGAGCTATTACAAGGTTATATTTTTAATAAACAGCAGCGGAAAAAAGATTCATTATATCAATTTATCAATTTGTTTCTTTTTTAAGCCGCACAGTGATGGACAGATTGTTTATTATCTTTACCACTTTATCCTGTATACAGGGTCGCATGGGGCCTGGAGCCTATCCCAGGAGATTTAGGGCACGAGGCGGGGTACACCCTGGATGGGGGGGCAAATTCATCACAGGGCACACACACACATACACACATACACATATACTCACACTCATTCATACACTACGGGCAATTTGGGAACGCCAATTAGCCTAATCTGCATGTCTTTGGACCGTCGGAGGAAACCGGAGTACCCGGAGGGAACCCACCATGAAGGAGAGGTACTCACTTTAAATAATTAAAGAAATACAAAAGCAAGTAAAATCAACTGGTATATAAATGCATAAATATATATAAATATAATTGCATGATGAAGATGCAATAAATGTTAGAAATATAAACTCTTTAACTCTTTAACGGTAAAAGCAATGTTACAAGTGAACTGTAAAATCCATCCTGTGTATTGGCCGGGCTCCTACACAATTTACACACACCTGTCCTCTGATCTCGGTCAGAGCGTGAAAAACCGCCACACTGCAGAGCTAATCTGTCCTTTTTATTGACACTTTCTTCCTCGCTTTCTGCACTCATCTTGTCCCTCCCTCGTTCCACAGTTCCTGTGGTTGAGTGTGTTTCGTTCTGGGGGACGGAGATTACGTGGTCTCCATGAAGAGACCATGAAGGCCAAACCGAAATGAGAGGGTCTGGTCTACGGAGCCGAGGTGCCACCGGTTAATGACGTGTAACACTTAAACATGTTTTTAACGATACCTGTCTCTCCTGGAGCAGATTTCACGTAAATCCCCTTGTTTTTTTTTTGTTCTTTTTATCATTATCTATATATTTTAGTCCTATAATATGAATTATTTTGAATATCCTCGAGTCCGGCCTCTGCCATAATCTTTTTCCGCTCTCTTCCCTGACTCGCAAAGAATCTTGGGATATGCTGTGCCATGAAGCACACACAAATGCACCCTTTATTTTCGGGGAACTTGAGGAAGCATACAGTATACTGTACAGTATATTGCGGGATATTATACAGTTTGGATTGTGATAAATTTCTCTCTAAGTGTGAATTTCCTCTGCAGGTAGCTTCTAATAATATTTTTTTAATCTAAAAAATCTAAATCTTACTGTATATCCGATTTCATATAATAAGGTTTAAATTAAGGGAAAATGTCTGTATAGAAAACTGCTAATATCATACTGTATGTTAAAGCCACAATATTAAACCTAGAAATATATCTTCATTTTCTTATTGCTTGGAGCCTGTATGTGACAATGCTTATTTTTTTTAAAAACCACTTACACACTGAACTACTGTCAGACATTTGAATCAATATTTTCCTTCTGGCTATAGCTGCTGATTCCAACCTTTTAGACTTATTGCATTTAAATATAAGTCAAGTTGTAATCCTTTTGTAAATGTCATATGTAACCAATACAAGGAGACGCTGGAATGAGTTTCTTCTACATACAATACACACATTATATATTGTAAGACTTCGCATTGTCCAAAGTATACATTTAAATAATATTGTGCAAGAATGTGTGCAATCTAGAGACAGGCACAATGTGGTTATTTTTTATTTAAATTTTTTTGTGGTTTATTTATGGACAGTTACACGTACTGTATACATATAGAAGAAATTTAAGTACAATAAAATAAATTATTTTTAGGCTTGGTGGGTTTCCTCCGGATTCCTCCCACAGTCCAACGACGTAGATTAGGCTAATTGGCGTTCCCAAATTTTCGGAAGTGTGTGTTACCTGCGATGGATTGGCACCCTGTCCAGGGTGTACCCCGCCTCGTGCCCTATGCCTCCTGGAATAGACTCCAGGTCCCCGCGACCCTGAATCCAGGATGAAGCGGTATAGAAGATGAGTGAGTGAGGAGGTTGTTACAGTTCTTGTTTGACTTTTCAGACATAAAGTAAGAATCAGCAGTTTCTGACCCTTTTCTATGTAATGGATCATACCAGGCATTGTTCATACATTGAATTAAAAGCAAAATGATAAACATTAGTTTGTTATCGCTAGATTTTCAAGAATTAGGTGTTGCTGACTGCTTCTGGAAATGACCGCAGTGGGTTTCGAGCCATCTCGGTGGGGATCGTCATTCATAGATATACAGCCTTCTTTAAAACGTTTGTACCATTCAAATGTTCTACTGCGGCTAAGAGTCTCATCACCGTACTGTGCTTGAAGTCTCCTGTAAATGTCAATCAGTTTTATGCCTTCATTCATATAAAAAATTAAAAAGTGCCGGTTTGACTTTGGAATACACATTGGATTAATACTACGGATGCAACTAACTATATATTTTCAGCATCTATTCAGGACTTTCCATTGCATGGCACAAGCACACCTGAGTTCACCTGTAAAAAAAAAAAAAACCTTCATAGAAAATATCTTGCGTACTTGCAAATCAATGGTGATCAGGTGCAAGCACCTGCGCGTCTGATGTGCAACCCGGGTACTCCAGGAAGACAGTGGGCACATGCATTTACAGGGGGAAGAAAATCACTATAAGTTTAAGGCTTCGCCACGGCTGAAACATTCGAGATGTTATAAATTCCATTGCTGGATCTTCTGCTAGTCCCTTTCTATTATGTGTTCATCCTCTCTCTCTCTCTCTCTCTCTCTCTCACACACACGCACATCTCTCTGCAAACCTCCTCCCTTCCAAACAACGTGGGCCGCGGTTGCCGCTGTGTTACGTAACAAGCCTCGCTAGTCGGATCTCTCACATTGTTTTTGGCTGAGCTTTTCGCACTTAATCGCACCATGCCCGTCGTTTATCCTGCCACACTCCGGAGATGTGGTTGTGTGGCCTCGAGCCACCAAGATCTCCATACAGGACTAACAGAGGAAGGATACCATGCTCTCTCTATCCAGTGAGCTCACAGTGTGTTTAATTCCTCACTCATGTTTTCAGCCTCGGTACATCTGATGCTGAGGCGCCTGTGTTTGGATGCATCCAATCCTCCAATCCTCTTTGAGTCAGATACTGTATGTATGAAGCAACCAAAACAATGCTAAGATTATGTAACGTCATGATCCTGATACACACTTCTTAGAACCTGGCTGAGATTTGCTGTCAATCTGCTGCTTTAAATAGAAAAACGGGGCGCTCGTACACTCTATAGAGCTGGAAAGACTTTTTAAAAAAAAGTTTTTTTACAGTGGTGTTTTACAGCTGTTGTATAGATGCATAAAGTTATGTCAGGCAATTGTTTAAAAAGGTTAAATATGTAGCGAATAGCAACAACAAAATAAAAAAAAATATTAGAAACGTTAAAAACCTTTAAAAATGATAAATGTTTATTTCTTCATAATTAATAATTATTATTAGATTTTTAAATAAACCAATAATAAAAATCTGAATTAAAAATATAGTTGCAAAGCAACAATGATCGGGCCCAAGCACCTGTGCATGTGGTGTACCGCTCCAGGAGCACCAGAAAGACAGTGTGCACAGTGGGCACATGCTTTTAAAGGGGAAATACATTACGGCATAATACATGGAATTTAAGAATTCTCTACATAATTATATATAACTAAAAACACGCTAAAACACGGAGGAGCGACAAGCTAGGGGGGCAATGGAACAAGCCCCAGGGACTTCAAAGAGGTGCACCTTTGATCTCCGCAACAAGACCAGCCGTGAGCTCACTGCTGGAGCTCTCTCACTGTCAGTGCGAGCGGACTGAGGCAGGAGCTGCTGTCCAAGCGGGCCCACGCTACCACTCTGCCCATGCTCATCGCTCACCAGCGGGGCACTGCCCACCAGACCTGCACGTGCACATTTCTTCCTTCTCTTTCTTTCCATCCTCCCTCCTTTAACCCTTTCCTTCCCCATTTTCCTTAAATAAATTACCCTTTTCCTCGTAAGACCTCGCCTCATGTCCATGATTTATGGTGCTGCCCGTGCAACAAAGGGTCGAACCTGTTACAATGAGCTACGCAGCAAAATCTTGTGTGAAGGCGAAGGCATCCTAATGGCAGCAGAACCAACCTGTATGCATTTTCATGACATTTTAAGCATGATAAAAAACCCCAAAAGCCCAAAAAATTACTAGAGAAAAAATCCTTAGAAGAACAAGCCGGCTCTTCAACAATAAGCGTCGCAAGGACTCAGGAAGTTATTAGCTAATCTTCGGGATAAGTTTAATGCATCACCACAGCGGAACAATTTGAGATCATATATCAAATTCCATTGAGTGCGTTTGCAAGCACCTTAAAATAACTGACTTAATGTCTAGCAGAGCCAATTCCATGAGATCTAAATGTGTACCATGTTTCGCATTTATATGTGTGAGTGTGTATGAGCTACGCAGCAAAATCTCCTGTAAAAGCCCAGTGCCACGCTCAGGGGGCAGACACTCCGGCGTCGTAATGGCAGCAGATTTCAGCCTGTGTGCTGATCTTCATGTTAAGGCCCCCAAAACCCCCCAGATGACTGAAAAAAAAAATCCCTTCGGACCCTATGATGCCATTTTGGGCTCTATATTATTGTATAGTAATAACAATAATAATTATAATATTACTACATGTTATTATTATTATTATTATTATTATTATTAATAAAATCTTTTTCTTTTCTTTTTTTTGGTGGAGGGTTATTTAAGGATGCCATAAATTTTCATGTCAGTGTGTCACAATTGTTTCAAAGGACTTTTTTAAAAATATCTAATAAACACCTAATGCACCCAAGTGCAGCGCCTGAAACCCTCTCGCCTTCCCTTTACTCTCGACGCTGTTATTTAAGTGAAACCTCACGCAGCGGCGAAGCTGGAATGTTGAATTATAGGTTTGCGTCTCGCCTGGTCTCCCCTCAGATGTTATTGCGAGCGTGTGAAACGCCCCGGCTGCCTTGTTTGTGAAGCTCTGTTGAGACAAGAAAATGTCTCTGTGTTCTCGATTAATGTCAGGCTGCATGCTATTAAAGCCAGAAGTGTTATCTCCAAAGCACTTTTGCTGATAAACTGGCTTCAGACATGTGCTTACTCGACATCCTGATATAGGGAAATATATATACGAGCATGAAAACGATAAACAAGAGGCTTGAAATGAAAGACAGCTGGCTCAACTCGCCGATGTCTTCCACTTTACATCATACGCTGAAGGAGTCTCGGTGTTTGTCTAATATATAGTGCTAGAAGTGTTAGAGTGAAGCCATGCGGTTATTCGAAAGCAATTCCGTCAGTCTTTAGGGTGTGAAACGGCCTCTGTTCATTTACGTAGAATAATTTATTTTATTTTTTTTAGGAAGTTTAAGTCGTTTTTTTCCTTTACACTTCCTGGTGTTTGTAAAAGGCTTATCTAAACACGGAGAACTGATTAGTGAGCGTTTACTGTACATCCTCGGCTCCGATGCAGTAGATGACCTTCTTAGCATTAAGCTCTGCGGGTGTTTACACAGGACCAGCGGTGTTTCCATCTGAATTATTTAAACTGCAGCAGAGCCTTCACTTTTCCCCACACCTTTAGCACCACCTAGCATTTCTCTCTGTCTCTGTTTGGATACACGCATCCCTCAGTGAGCACGCTGTGTGTGAACTCCTGCCTAAGGAGCCCTGCTGCGTTCCTGATGGCTATTTTTCCCGCACTGTTGGTCGGAAGCTTATTATCTCTTCCTGTCAGGAATGTGGAGAATTTCCTGCGCTTCCTCTCTTTCCGGCACTCGGAGAGGCCCTGTCTGTGTGACAGCCCGTCATCACATCACTCTCAAGGTTTCACAGTGTGGGAAACGTTCTCCTTCATGAACATGACCTGTTTAAATGTTGTTTTCATTGTACTACTATCTCAGAATGGGCAGTAGTGGTTAGCACTGTTGCTTGGGTTCGATTCCCACCTCGGGGTCTGTTGTGCGTGGAGTTTGCATGTTCCCCCGCCTTGCTTGTTGGGTTTCCTCCGAGTGCTCCGGTTTTCTCCCACAGTCCAAAGACATGCTGGTAAGGCTACTTTGGCGTTCCCAAATTGCCCGTAGTATGTCAATGAGCATGTAAGTCTGTGTATGTGTGTGTGTGTGTGCCCTGCAATGGATTGGCACCCCATCCAGGATGTACCCCGCCTCGTGCCCCAAGTCTCCAGAGACAGGCTCCAGGCCCCCCACAACGCTGTATACAGAATAAAGCGGTATAGACCATAAGTAAGTGAGTAAGAGTGAATAATCTCAGAATTAACATGATGTTTTTGTTGGGCACTAAAGCGTAGCTGTCAGCCAAGCGTAGCTTGTTAACAGATTTTCAACATGTCTTTCTCAGCGCTGCTCAGTGTTTCCTCTTGCCATATTGGCCTGTAGTACAGTAGCTCTGCTTCTCCACTGTGGCATGAATCGATGGAAATAAATTGCCCAGGTTCCTTCACTTCGCCGGTTCATTTACAGCCTTTAAGAAACGCCATAACACATAAGACATCAATGCGTCAAGCTCATTTTAAAGAGCTAGCACTGAATAAGAAACACGTCCTCACACTGCAAGTACAGCAGCTGATGCTTGACGTGAACATATGGTGTGTGTCTGTGCAAGAAGCAAGAAATCTCCGCACCAGATCGGGGCGTAGTCTGTATTCATAAACAAATTTTTTAAAATTATCCTAATAAAGCGCTACATTACATATTAATGGTCAAAATAGTGCATCTTTGCGAGTTACTACAGTCGCAGGACTTCCATTTGTCAGGATGAGAACCTAAGTCCGGCTGAC
>JAQMYG010000019.1:18390936-18401308 GCA_030014215.1 Clariallabes teugelsi | reverse complement strand
ACCTCCGGCTGCGAGAGGTTACA
Source organism: Clariallabes teugelsi (assembly GCA_030014215.1). Classification (NCBI taxonomy): domain Eukaryota; kingdom Metazoa; phylum Chordata; class Actinopteri; order Siluriformes; family Clariidae; genus Clariallabes; species Clariallabes teugelsi. The sequence goes on along the minus strand of JAQMYG010000019.1, from coordinate 18,401,285 downwards.
GCATCACCCGGGAATCGAACCAGCGATCTCCGGATGATAGGGCGAGCACTTTTTCATTATGCTTCAGTGTTTAGCTTTGTTACCGGGTCAGGATAATTGTTGTTTGCATAGAGGCGTGTCTACGTGCATAATGCTTTATTACATACAGTACTATGGAAATACATACAAAATGATAGACCATACTCACAAACTCATCGTCTATCCTGCTTTATCCCGTATACAGGGTTGCAGGGGCCCGGAGTTGGGGCACGAGGTTCATTCTCACACTAACGACAATTTGGGAATTCCAGGAAACCCACCAAGCACAAGGAGAACATGTGAACTCCATGCACACAGACGCGAGGGGTCGTATTTTGGTGCTGGAAGACTGACCTGGAAGTATGAGTCACATGGTCTCGATTTTTTCTTTCCTTTATCTGATTTTTTTCCCCCACTCATCTTTTTCTCATTTAGGGGCTCCATAGGGAAAACACTGGCATTTAAAAAAGTGTGTAAATAAATAAACAAACAAACAAAACCAACACCAGTAATTATGTAGGTAATAAAGCTATCATTGATTCAGTCCTATGGCTTCAGTGACCTAGTAAGAAAATCCATGAAGGTAGCTTATATGCACAAACACCCTTTAAAACTATGTACATTGTAACCCTGATTAACACTGAGTGGGGCATTTAATGAGTTGATTCCTTGTCCCCCATTGACACCTGACACCGTTATCGAGTGTTTGGTCATCAACACGATGTGCAACATAATCCGCATGAGAGCGAACTCGACCCTCTAAGTGAAGCCGACTCTGGTGAAAGTCTCTTTTTGTACTCTTCTGCACAGTTAGCTGATAAAGAAAGGAATTCGGAAAATGTCACACGGTGGAATGAAATGTTAAAGGCCACGTCTGACATCTCTTGAAGTCTCTTCAAACCGTGTGCGCTCGGTATGGTGTCCATACACATGTTACCAAAAGATTTAAAGATGCACAGTTTCCCTGTTCGTAATGGTGTCATTGGATCTGGCGGTCAGTTTTAAGAGCACAGACCGTGACAAGGCCGTAAATCTGTGCAGACTCGCGGATCGTTTGATGAGCAGTCCAGTGTTTCTTAATGGTGTTATAGTGAAAATATGTCATCACAGCTGGCGATGTGTAATACAGATGTGATTTTATTACTTTTTTTCTTGTCTTTATCTGTCAGTTTTTATATATATATATATATATATATATATACTCTATACACTATATATATACTGTACACACACACTGATGGTCTATTTGTCTGTCGTTCAGTCTGTCTGTATCTGTCTGTTGGCCTGTTTTTTCAATCCAGCTGTCAGTCTGCTAGTTTGTTTGTCATTCTGTCTGTCTGTCTGTCTGTCTTTTAATCTGTTGCTCTGTCTGTCAGTCCGTTGATCTGTATGTCTGTCAGTCTTCCTGGTGTTCTATCTGTCTATCTATCCACCAGCCTGTCTTCCGGCTTGTCTGTGATGTCTGAGGATTCTTTATTAATCAAAAATACAACAGAAATCTTGTATCTGTCAGTTTGTCTCATGGTTTGTCTGTTTATTTGTCAATCTGCCTGTCCTCACTCTTTCAGTCTCTGTCTGTTTGTCTGTCTGTGTCACAGATTGTCTGGTTGTTTTTACGTCTGCTGATCAGTTTGTCTGTATTTATTTATTTTTTATCTGTCTGTTTGTTTTGATTGTCTGACCGTCTGTCAGTCTTTTAGTCTGGTGGTTGATCTGTGATTTGATCTGCCTGTCTATAATGTTGGGAAAAACACCATTAAATGTGTTCATAAATATTTTTCCTAGACGCTCTCGTGGAGTTGTCTGTTCTCGGATTGGGCTGGGCAGCTTTTTAACATTCACATATTTAAAAGCAGCTTTATTGTGAAAAACTAATAAATCAGTTATTATTGCTAATGTATGAGTAAGAGCATCACTTTGTTATTGATTGTCTCACAACATTGCTGGACGTCCAGAACCAGCTCCCCATTGCGGTTTCCCCTTTTTCTCTGACAGTCTGCAGAGAAACGCCATAATGCAGCAATGGAAATGTTTGTTTTTTTGTTTTTGTACAGTGTGTTTGCTCGAGGAGCTGACATCACACCCTCTGCTGTAGCATGTGGTAATTACAAATGCACTAATTTCGTCCCGGGGATCATTGCATAATATTTTTCCTATAATTGATAGTAACAGTATTTATGCTGTCGGCTGGAAGGATGTGTTGATTTTTGGTGACTGAACCGTGATTCATACTGAGCTGAGAGACGTGGAGTAGGTGTAGTTCAGTGATCAGACTGCACCGAGTCTCTTTTTAGGAAGGGAACCGAAAGCTCAAACATGAAATTTAGAATTCAGGTCATTTTGTTAGTTATTTTTTGCAAGTTATTTTACCCATTAAGCACTCGCATCCACTTTCACACATGCACGAGCTAAAACTCTGTTATACAACAATGTTATTGTAATTCTATATTGCTGCATGGCATTTCAGAGCTGTGGATGTTTAATTAAAGTGTAAAAAGGAATGAAACATCGCCTTGGTGCCTAAAGGATGACAAAATGTCAGTTGTATATAAATATTCGACTTCATTATAATATATAAATAATTTTGTTTTTCAAATTTAAAAATCATATATAAAAACAGATTTTTTCATGGTATAGGGTTTAATACGTACTGTATATGCCAATGTTCTAAGACATAGGAATAGAAACTTTTTCGTCACATATAGGTGAGTATGAAAAAGCAAAACCCTAAATCCAAATCGCTAAAATCTTAATGTCAAACACAGAAGAAAAAATAGAAACATTTTTAACTAATTAAAAATAACGTCAAAATTACATCTTAAAAATTAAGAAAGAAGATCTTAAAAAGAATATCTAAAAAAAAAAGAGAAAAATTTCTTTAAAATATTACATTTCAACCTTAAAAAAAATTGTAATTTAAAAACTAAACTTGAAAATCTTAAACATCTAAAAAACCACAAAGATTTAAATCCAAAAATTAAACATTAAACACATACACATTAAACTTAAAATTACATTAAACTTTTAATTAAAATAAACATTTAAACCACAAAAGTTCAAAACAAAACAAAAAAATGTTTTGTCAAATGTCAAAATTAAAATAAAAAAGTCAGCTCTTAAAACTTAATGTAAAATATAATATCCCAAGTGTATATATTAAAAAAGTGAAAAATCTAATTAAAATCTATTTTAAAAAATCACATTTTAAATGTTAGCTTTGAAAATTAATTTTTTTTAACCTCAAACATTTTAGCTACAAAATTAAAGGAAAATCTCTCAAATTCAAATGTCAAGAATTCAAATCTCTTGAACGGATTTAATGTAAATTAGGTCAAATATGAATCTTTCAAGAAAAGATGAAAAGTTTTATGTTTATGTTCTACTGTAATAGCTGTGTTTTTTACAGTGATGTTGAACAGTTAATGCTTGGTGAACCCCCCAGTCCCACTGAGCGTGTGTGAGATACTGCTCTAGCTGTAAGTTAAACTATACGAACTGTATCTTGTGAGTAAATGTTAGCTTGTAAATAGAAATTGAGTAAATATAAAAAATTTTAGGTTACTGTATAATTTTTTTTTACTTAATATAACATAACTCAACTTAACTCAACTAGTTACTTTAGTTAACTAACTCTACTCGACGTCTCTTCACATCACTTAACGAGTTCTCATTGTCAGAACGAGTTTATTCATAACTCAAATACATTTGACTTTACTGTCACTCTGACAGATGTTTTAGCTACTGTAGGTACATTACACAGTAAATCTATAAGTGGTTGCTTATTTGTTTAAATATTTTCTTGTATGATTTAGCTGTATCTGCACAGAGTCCATTTTAGAAGAGGGTTTGGGGAGTAGTCGTGTTCTTTTTTTCTTTTTTGCTTCTCTGTGGGTTGCGTAACTTCTTTTTCTCCGAACCCATTACTATTGACTAATGACATGCATGTACGAGTCGTCGCTCAGACAGAACGCATACAAGGGTACGGGGCAAAGGTAACACGGATACCATGGAAACGTGTTCTGTATACATTAATACAGGAGGTCCTGTTTGCCCTGTGTGGCAGCCGTGCTGACAACTTTTCCAGTTTTTTTTTTCTTTTTTCTTTCCCCCCTCTCTTTTCTCCGACCTCCTCCGAGTGAGCGAAACAGATGTGAGGCAACAGTGTTCTGAGTTGCAGGGCAGAGAAGGTGAATGTGCAGATGTTGCAGTGACCGTTTTTCTTGCTTGCAGTCTCGCAGTCGAACAGCAGCTTAAAGAAACACAGGAGCAGGAGCATCTTCAGCCCTTTCTTCTGCTGCTTCCGCAACTACAATGTGGACCCGCCGCTTCAGAACAACAAGACGTGTTCGCTGCCTCCACCTGCCGAGGAGAACACAGGCTCTCCTAAGGTAAGCGCGCACGTGTGGTTTTGCTTAATGCATGCGCGACGACTCGATTAAAAAAATATTCCTTTTAAATTGACGTTGTTATGACCACCGTCTCAGTACAAGATTTGTTTGTCGTCTCGCCTCACTCCTCTCTTGTGTACACTCCGTGCTCTCGGCCTCTCCATCCTCACCGCAAAGTGTTCCAGCTGTTCCGAACCCAGTGAACTCACACTGATGTTTACCATCTAGCCTCAGAAATGATGGGCATGCTTCCCTACACACACATTCTTCAATATCCGCCCACACACACACACACACATACACGCCCTTACATGCACTCTCTCCAGTCCCCATAAAATGGCCCTTGTGTCCCAGATGATCACTTGCACAGCGCCCCTTAACTTTTTTTACTGTAAGTGACTGCATTCCTCTTCTCTTCTGTCCACTACGCACACACGCACACACACATGCGCATGCACACACACACACACACACAGACACACACGCACACGAGCAACCCCGTGCCCAGGGTACGTTACCAATTCCTCCACAAACATGCACGAATGCTGCCAAGGCAGGTACACACAGCTATAAATGGGCGCGAGTGGGATCACGTTACCAAGTGGTGTTTACTCGCAAAAGCCTCGCGTTCTGCAGCGGAATGTCCCACCGATTTACAAGTGCACGCGCTCTGAGCTAACCTTGTTTCGGACCACCTTCTTTTTTTTTTTTTTCAAAGGAGCACATAAATTCATGCGAACTTGGTGAACCTTGAAAGAGAGGGAATCGGTTTACACTCCAGTACAGGGCGTCTGTTCATGCCGGAGCTGCAGCTATAAGCGGCTTAATGTTGTTTGCTGCTTACATTCTCCAAGTGTTTATGTTGATCTCTCTCTCTCTCTGTCTCTCTCTCTCTCTGTCTCTCTCTCTCTCTCTCTCTCTCTCTGTCTCTCTCTCTCTCAGTGTGATCAAGTCCAGGTCATCCCTATCCCCAGTGTATGTATATCTTCCTCACTATACCTGCCTGCTTGTGCCTGCATCTGATCTTTTTGTATCTGTCCTGCACTTATTTTTCACCATTTTACATCCCAATATTTATTCATGCCTCCTAACCCATTATATTTTTTAATCATGACATAAGAAACCTATTATTCGAATCACATCATGCTGCAGAATTATTATCCATTTTTCATTACAAAAGGTCTTAGTTTTAGACCTGAATGCACAACGGGCCTCATTTCTCGAACAGAAAATAAATTTGTTCTCAAACTGTTTGCTGGAAAATTTAGAAAAGAACCGTGGATGTCTTTATATCATGTAAAGAATGTCATTATAGGGGTCATGTGTACTGGGGTATGGTTGCATCATGTACAGAAGGTGTGGTAGGTGTTATATACAGAGTCAGCCAAAGAAATGCATACCGACTTCAGGAAAAGAAAAACAGTAGGATGTATATTATATTAATATTATCATCATATATACCATATAGCAATGAATTTAGTTTTTCTATTCTTATAGTGTGTATACATTTTTTTGGCTAACTTTGTATATGTATAGTAAATACAGTACTGCACAAAAGTCTTTAACCCCTCCTCATTTCTTAATATTAACCTAAATGAAATGATGTAGATTAAATTAAAGAAATTGTGCCGAAACGTATAATTAAAATTTGTTTGTTTACGTATCAACTTTAGCAGCGACCTCATTTCCCCTCTCGTCTGTTCCAACCAATCAGCATTCAGCATCACCAGTATACTAATCACCGGCCTGATCATCTCTCATCATCTCTACCTGTTTCTTTTGAGTTAGATGTTGTTTTTTTTATGCTTTAATGATGTATAGGACACTGTGTGGTGTAACAAACAAAAAACATTCCTCTGAAACTGCTTTTCTTGGACTGAAAATGAGAGACCAAAAAAGGAAAATTAACTCAAATGGAATAGTGCCTCATTCAGGAAGCCTGGAGAACTCGGGACTTTTGCACAATATTGTACATGTCAAAAATGTATATAGAGTATAAACAATGTGTAGTGGTGTTCAGAATATAATTCTAATCAATTGTAGGAATCAAACTGTAATCTGACAGATCATATACTGTACACTGCATTTTATTTATAACATACACACTCCATGACAACATTCTAATCTGTAGCTCAGATTAATTTATTATTATTATTATTATTATTATTATTATTATTATTATTAATATTTCTATGACAACCTGTTCAAGTCATATAACTGATTTAGTTTGTGTGATTTATCTGTTTTGTATTGATCTAAGAAGAATTTGGACAGCAGTTTTTTTTTTTTCTCAGATCGCTTTGTTGCCTGAGGAACAAAAAAAAACCCCTAACTGCTTATGTACTAACAGGAGCTAAATACCAAACAGATTTTTTTTTTCATATTTTGTAATTATAGCTAATGATGCGTAACAAAATAACGATGTAGCAGTTTTGATATGAAATAATGCCAATTGCCGTCATTTCTGCAAACCTCCATCTGAATTCTGTACTTGACATGCAGGACAAAAAAAAAAATCAAAAACAAAACAAAACACCAGAGCGACTGAATAAACATTAGATTAACATCATTTAGGCGAGGGTTTTAATGGCCATCTGTTTTTCTGGTGCTGCAGTAAATGTCAAGGTCACGCTCAGGTAAAAGGATACGGAGACTCGGGTTTGTTAGGAGCTGTAAGTGTTAGTTCTATACGTATGTAAATTGTGAATATTTAACTGGTTGAAACCAAATCGCAACGTATTTCAATGCTTTAGTATTTAAAAATTCATTGAAACACCTGTTCTCACACAGGGCACTTAGTAGACCAAGGATCAAAGTGTACACATGAGCTTAGGGTTATGGGCAGCGTTCCAGCCCCACTCGTCAATCATATACAATGGTACCTCTGGATACATACGCCCTGCAAATTTTCACCTGAAGAACTATAATTTAGCAAGAAATTTGCTTCATCATATGAAACGTTTTTTCTTTTCATTTTTGCATTTTTGCATTTTTGCAAGATTTACTGAAGACAGCACTATGGGTGCCCAGAATATTATCATAGATGGCAGGAAAGAGAAAACAGAGCTACTCTCAAACGGAATCGTAAATTAAGTGAGGTTTACTGTCTGTTTATTTCATATTTCATTTCAATCACATCTTTTCTAAAAGTTTTGATTGTCTTAATATGAAAAAATATGATCATAGTGTTGGAAATTGGTAATATTGGTAATATTTTTGGGTGGCTGGAACAGATTATCTGCATTTGCATTATTTCCTATGGGAAAATGCGTTTCACAATATGAAATTTCGCCTTTCTGAGATACCACTGTATATAGATATAGCTTGGGTGTGCCATCTCGTTCCCCCTTCTTGTACACAAACACGCCAAGCCACACCCCCAATATGTGACTTTGTTGAAAAGCCACAGAACCATGCTTATGCAATATATACACATAAATAGCTTTCAGAATGATGGATGAATCTTTATACATCGCAGCTGGATCTTGATATTGATTGAGTGGATTGGGCTTCCAAATGAATCAAGGAGTGAAATCAGTAAAAACATAAAATCAGTCATTTTTGGCTATTAATATTCTACATTTATAACAGAATGAATATTAGACAGGACAAATGCATCTTTCCTGCATATCAGGCTTTCACATGTCCTCAGCTAAAACTGGTATGCTAATTATTGACTGTGGCAGATCAGGACCCCCCACAGTCCTCATCGCTGGCACAGATACATCACACAGCATGCAGTTTGTCCTTCGTTGCCTTTGCTTCTTACACATAATGATGTACTTCTGCATACAAACACAGACAAACAGAGCCACATCTAACATTAAACCCACACACTGCACAAATGACTGCAACATCTGTGCCATGTAATGATTTGAGGATATAATGTTATGTACACCAGGCCGACTGAGTACAACTCACACTTCCTTAAGTAAAAAATATTGCTAGTAGTAATCTATTTGATGAACAGAGCTACTCAAGTCAAAGAAACTGACATATGGTGAAAAACCACTTGGGTAATTGCACATTCTCATCTGCCGATTTGAAAATGGGTAAATATTGGATAATCACTTATTTGCAAATGTGTTGGAAAATATGCTTTGGGCTCTGAAACTGAACTACTTCAAATATTTGCTCATATACCAACTTGTTTAACAGGATACGATTGGATTATTTTATTTACACAAAAATGTTGATATCTATGAGTTGAATGTAACTAATGAATGAAGTATCGTGGACAACTGGCTTATATAGAGCTTTTACACGTGACTTCACAATATCTGGTCCTGCCCATTTCTGGATGACAAAAGGGAAATTACTATACTTATCGAACGCCAGTGCCAAAAGCCAGATACAAAACCAGTCATGAAAGCACTTTCAGCGAGAAAAGCACATCTGATAACATAACATCATTTTAAATAACACCTAGCAATCACCTCCAAATTGCCTCCAAGTCATCCGTGTTGTGTTTCATGGCTAACGTGAACTACAAAGATACAACTAAATTCTAACACAAGGCTGACTTCCAAGTCATTCTCTAACCCCTGATCAAGGGCTCTGTTTGTGTTTGGGAAAAGGGACTGTACACCCTAAATAGCGCACTAGCTTTCTATTTAACGCTATTTTGGAATTAACCCCGGAATCCGGATTTTAACAGAGCTGATATTTTAAAGCGGAATAAGTGTAATATAAAGAGAAACTTATGAGATTTACAGGACTGTCCACCACCTCCATAGTTTATTATAAAATTTGGGTAAGAATTTAAAACTACTGTACTTTCACCCTGTTAAATACACTAACTGTCAGTCACCAGCTCTGCCAGTTGTGCTTAATTAGTTCAGCAATTCATGGAAGGATACAGTATGTGTTGGTGGAGCAAAATAACTGGTTAAACTAATCATAATCTTTTTATAATTAATGGTGTTTGTGGAACTGTTGTATAAAAGCTCTATCACGAAAGAGAGTGCTGTTGTGTTGAATATCTCCCATGTGCCGAAGGCATCACTACCGTGCTGATATTCATCATAACAGTGCTCCCTCTCAGTTGACATTGCTCAATTTAATTTCAAAATGGAGACAGATAAAAATAGGACTGAATAAACTGGACTGGACAAACCTGCCGTCACATCACCCATACGTTTCTGAAGAACGATTTTGAACTCAACAGTGGGAGATCTGGTCATCACCATCTTTCCACAAGCTGGAAATCCCTAGATAATCCGTAAATGGGTAGATGGGCAAAATGAACGAAGCCTGGCTCTTTGGAACCCACCTACCAATATCAAGTACATTCCATAAGTTGCAAGCTTAGCTTAGTTAGCTTAGTTAAATGCTATGGTGGTTAATGTTAATTTATACACTAAGTCAATTAATCGAACTTCGTCGTCCGTACCCTACATGTCACCCAGAGTCAACTACATTTCTTCTTCGTAAATCGAAGGATACTTTATTTGTATCCGACGGTAAACATGCTGATTTCTTTTGTGAAGTTGGACATTTTAACATGGTGGTCTATGGGGATAGACTTGCATTTGGACCACACCCCCAGTGGACACTTGAGGAACTGCACGTGTTGGCTTCGTTTTTCAGAACGGGAGGTTGCCCCTTGGCTGTAAGCAACAAAATAAATGCCTCAGCTGATGGAATACTTAGCACCTGGTTATTATTATTATTATTAATATTACATATTATTAAATATTTTATTGGCATAGAAGTGGATTAAAATAATTCCATTTCAGTTTTTTTTTTTGTTGCTCCCAGCTCTCTGTGCATCTGACCTTTTATGGAGTTTTGAGGGCGTTATTAAATGCAAATGTGCTGTGTCAGAAACGATTTTCTGAAACTTTTTGAAAAAAATCTGGTGGAACACAACTGAGCCAACGGTTTTTCTCTCTCTTGCGCTGCGGAATTGTAGGTAATCGTCTCCCCTGCTGGGTGAACACA
>JAQMYG010000019.1:18371547-18390836 GCA_030014215.1 Clariallabes teugelsi | reverse complement strand
AGAACGAATAATTTGGGTTTCCATTATTTCCTATGGGAAAATTAAATTTGGTTTACGAGTGTTTTGGAATACGAGCCGTAATCCGAGGTTCCACTGTACTTCAGTTTGGTTTACGCAAGATTACACATTTACACATTTACACATTTATGAAAATGATAAATGACGCCCATTGTGTTTTACTTTTTATTTTCAGACAAAAATGTAGTCAAGTCTAGTTGAGTATTTATAAAATCACATGTAGTTCATTACTATCCATCCCTGCTAGTAGATTCAGAGAACAATTGTGCGTGTGTGTTTCTTTGTGTGTTCACCCCCTCAGGTGAAGCCATCTGTGTGCTTTTCATACCAGAGGACATTAGTGCTAGGTGTCACATCTCTCTCTCTCTTTCTCTCTCTCTCTCGCTCCCATGTTCACTATCCTTCTTAATTATACATGCAGATTATGCTTAATCACCATGACTTGGCAAAGAAGGCAAACATTAGGGGAAACACCATTATCATAATCTTCTTGATTAGTCTGTACCCCCCGAAAGCCTCAGAACCCCTTCCTTTTTTTAACACAAGGCATAGAAAACATAACACAGCAGGTAACAGCAGGCCAACGTCAAGAGTGACTCGGTCTGAAACGAAAGTTTATAAAGCTGTCATGATTCGCACCATGGACACCCGTCGACTTTGAACTCCGCTCTGATCTCGTTATGACTAACTCTGATTCTGATTCTTTCTCTGATCATAAATCACCATCTTTTTTTTCTCTCCTTTTCTGTCTTCTCCTTTTCATTCCTGTACGCTTCGTTTCCTCTCCTCAGTCTCCAGCCAAATACCTCTTACCTGAAGTCAGCATCGCGGACTACGGCAGGAACTGTGTGGTGATCGACCTCGACGAGACCCTGGTGCACAGCTCCTTTAAGGTAAACCGAACCCTCTTTAACAAGGTGTTTTGTCGAAAGAATTCCACACTAGGCCTTTTTATTCTAAACAGCAGCTCAGATTTTACATATACGATCCCTGGTGAAGTGGCCGCAAGGTTGCTAGAATAAATGAATCTTGTTATAACGACCCTCATTTTAAAAATGAAAGAAGTGCGACTCCGTGGGGACAGGAAGCTGATCAGGACAGAGGCTGAACTAAGGTGTGATTTTAGCATTTTAGAAACTATATCTAGGTAGGAGTTAATAAAATGGTTTGCGTTTTTGGGCTTTAAAGGTATACAGAGCTTTGTTTGAAATTGGCTCATACAGTCATACAGTATCTGTGTGTACTACTAATACTAAACCTTTTTGTCAGTACACCATTGAACTCATCGAAACTTTCCTGTTTAGCCGTACAGTACTTTCCTATTTAACCATGTGATGCGGTTTGGGACGCAGCCGTAAATTCTTTCGGAATGTTATGAAATGAACCAAAAAGACAAAATGTTCTTCCACAAGGAGTTTGCATAATCATTTTGACCATCATCATCATCATAATCATTATAGTTGATATTGTTATTGTTGAGCATGCATTATTACAAAAACATGTATTAAACCAATTCAAGGGCAAAAGTTTGCATACCCCAAGGACAAAAACAGCATTTTGTACCAAGACCTTTACCCTGTTCCTTAAACATTCCTTAATTTTCATAAACAAGAAGAAAAAATGAACAAACAGTGTATCATAAAATGGTACTAGAAACAAAAACTGTAAAACAGATATGCTTTTGTCTTCTTTTCCAGAACTCGGAGACCATGCTTGGGGGATGCAAACTCTTGCACTCGAATGTATTTGATATGGAATGCAAGCTACAGTATGAGCTCATCACTGAGCTACAGTAAAATATTTCACAATCGCTTCTAATCGCTAGTGCTCCGAGGCTCAGACGCAGAAAACGGTGTGTGTTTAGCCCTCAGCGTGAGATTAAAACGCCCAGCTGAACGAAATCCTCTGCTTAGATTTACTGCCAGTACGGGACATAAAGGAGGTTTCCTTCAGGAGGCACCTGCTCGCACCAGTGACCTATTTCACTACAGAGCTGCTGTACTTACTGTACACACACCTTGTACGTATTAGGATGTACATATATCTAATAAACGTTAATGTGATTTTCACACCCATATACGGTATATAAACAGTCCAAATTTGGAAAGGACAATCTGACATCAGCTGTTCAGGTTTGGTGAGTCTGTGCCCATTGCAGCTTCTTGTCTGGAAGGAGTAAAACCTTATGTGATTCTCTTGTGTTGTAGAAACACCCACCTGGTTTGTATTTTGAGATGTTTTTCTGCTCACCTCTGATGGAAAGTGTGCTTATTTAAGGCACCCTGCCAGATCAAACCTTCTTCTCTTACCTCTCGTATGAACAACCAGCTAATGATGTTCCTAGACTGAATGAAGACATTTCTCCGAGATTTTACTGTCTGCTCTGCACTGCTGACACGTGATTGGCTGATCGAATAATAAGAGTTGTTTCTATTGAAGTGGCCATTACCATCTATATGAAAGAGACCGACAGAGATTGAAAAAGTGTAAGAGAGTTAGATAGGGAGAGAGATGTGTGTCCACACTTTACAGCCAAAAGCAGGAAGTAGGCAAAAGTGTCTCGTGTTTTTGAGTCCATTCATGCACACCCATACAGATACACACATACACATTATACAGACAGACAGCCATATAAACACGCGCATGTGTTGTAGTGTTTGTAGAGGGTGTGTGTGAAAGTAAAGTTCTTTCTCTAACAACAGTGTGTCTTTTAAAATGTCCACCTGGCAGTTCATCTCATTGCTTAGGCAAGAGAAGGGAGGCGCTGGCTTGAAGAGAGAGGCTCGGCGAAAGGGAAGGAGCGAGGGATGCATGCCTTTGTGCGCGCACACATGCTTACTCGCGCCCTCACACACACACCACATGTACAAATACGCCCATTCTGCCACCCACACACATTACATGAAAGAGTGCAGAGGATTGTACCCAAGGGTGTGTCCGTGTCTGAGGCATACAGTACTTGACAGTTACATGAGGGCACATTTATACACCCATGCCCCCACAAAAATCAGGGTTATTTTTTCCAGCGACTGGAGTGTGCGAGATGTGGGCTGAGCTTGCTGAATAATTGCCTGTTGAAGGCCACAAATGGAGTCGATTTTGTGCCTGTCCACTTGAAGGTCACGTGGAACCGCAACATACAGTACAGTACAGTTCAAGGGAAATCAATGCAGAGAAGTGGAAACGCCTGTAAAAAAAAAAAAAGGATCAACAGAAGTGTGTGTGTGTGTGTGTGTGTGTGTGTGTGTTATCGGTCATTGCATTTAATGAAAGGTCAGAAATATCAGAATACAAAAACTGACTTTTGCATCTCAGTCAATCCAAGGTTAAAGGATTAACCGTAGCTTCCTGGCTTTGCGTTTCTCGTATGATTTATTTTCATAGGACGGTTTCAGCACATACTGTACATTTTAACATGAAAAAAAAAATCCAGAAGTGAGGAGAAGTGTCCTGTTTTGGGTTGTAATTTCTTGGAAGCTGAAATCTCAGAAAGTCCTTGTGTACAGTACATGGAGCGCGGAGCTCATACGCCCCCTACTGGACATTTCCCACATTGTTTGACTGTATTTGTAGGAATGATCAATGTTCATTGTTAAATAGTAAAAACGAGCATCACACTAAGCATGCTCTAAAACCTCTAGGGATATAATCCTCATAATCCTTATAATCCTCATAATCCTCATAATCCTTGTTACTATCAGGTTAAGAATTTGTGTGCACAATCTGTAAAGCATGCAGTTAGAGTTCCATGCAGTCTGTGTCTGTTCTGCTAGTGATTTTAATCTGAACGTGTGTGTGTGTGTGTGTGTGTGTGTGTGTGTGTGTGTGTGTGTATGTGTATGTATGTATGTGTGTGTGTGTGTTCTATTCCTGTAGCCCATCAGCAATGCAGATTTCATCGTTCCTGTGGAAATCGATGGAACAGTCCATCAGGTAACATGAAGTCTGTCAGTGTGGACACCAGAAACTGTCACGAATGATTCTGTGGTTATCAACTCCAATACAGTCTACTGTAGAGGGGTACATGGTGCTACACACAAAGACTGAATTAGTGCTTCATTTTGAAATATATCATAAACTAATGTAAGTAAAGAGTTTGAAGAAATAGTTGAAAGGTTAAACTAAAAATAAGCTGATCTTTAATGTAATCAGTGATACTATTATTTCAGGTTCATGTCTACCTGCAATAAAGATAAACCCCTTAGGTTATTTCACGAAGTTTTGTTTGGTGTGACAGCATTACAGTATGTGTTATTGGTTTCCTCTGGATTGGTGCCTAAGTATTAGAAATTGTACGAATGCTACCTAGTTCACAGAAAGATTTTGTATCTACTGTCATTTCATCTTATTACAATTAATGGGAAACAGAGGAAATGGAAAAGTTTATATTTATGCCCTTTGTCATCAGCCAAATACTGTACACTCCCTGTTCCTAATCCCAGTAAATGCAGTTTAGATTTTCTAATTAATCTACTCAACATTTTGATTTCATCAATGATGCAGGTTAAACTTCAGGCAAAAGAAAATACTGCCAAAGGTTTATTAAATTCTGTCCAGTCTGAGAGTTTTCTGAGACTACTTCCGGCTCCTCCAATGTATGAAATGTAAAGATTTCATTGAAAGAGTTATTTCTGACCAATGTACAGACAAAACCTTTGTTTTATTTATATAGAAATATCATATATTCAGCAGTATAATAAAAAAACATGAAATGAAATAAGTTACAAGCTATTCCATTCCAGCCACAGAACAGATAAACTAGCCTAAAAAGCTAGCTTTGCTAATATTAGTGTTGATCAGGAGCATGATTTCGGTGGTATATTTTGTTTAAATTGAGCTACAGTACTGTTAAATAATTTTATTTGTTACTGCACTGTTAAATATTTAAATGTCTATTTAAATATTTGTTAAATTATGTGGCTATTTCATATGAGTTTTATTTATCAAATATAACAAAGGTGGGCTAGCCTGCTAGCAGATGACTAGCCAACTAGATTAGCTATGGGTTTCAGAGAAGATAAAATGTTTTAATTTGTCTATCTTCTTAATTATGTTTTTTTTCTTTATCATAAAAACATATTAAACAATTTAATATGCTACATTAAATATTTGAAATGGTTTAAATGTATACTGTCTTTGCTAATATTTATTATCTTTACTGTTTATTGTCAGTGCTATTGACTAGCATAGTGGATGTTAGTATTTGGGTTGTTGCCATTTTGGGTTTTAAATATCATGTGGCTATTGTAGAAAAAAGGGTCAACTCATTTTGACAGCTTGCTTTAGACAAGTCTGCCTTGGAAATTTGATTTTATTATTATTATTATTATTATTATTATTATTATTATTTTAATGAGAAGTACAATGCACCAGAACCATCACTCATGGTTTGTCACCATTGTATCGATGACTGTTACCTGGTTCAAGTAATCCAGGATAGGCTCTGTGTATCTGGGTCGGCCTGTTCTTGATTACTTGTACTGGGTTGCAGTGACTAAACATCTTGTACATGTGAGGAATGAAGAATGTATCAGGGTTTATGAGTTTGATTGGCAAAACAGTCATATGTGTTGCTGAACACCAGTTGTATTGTGTTTTTTTCCCCAACAGGTCTATGTGTTAAAGAGACCTCATGTAGACGAGTTTCTGCAGAAGATGGGTGAACTGTTCGAATGTGTGCTCTTCACAGCCAGCTTAGCTAAGGTTAGACTCATTAACACACATAACGTACACACATCAAGAGAGTTCGTAGAGAATGTTCTGCTATTGTGCTGTTTAAAGGTACAGTATAGTTGATATTAGTTATGTGCATGAGAAATTCAGTACAGTACTTATAATTGAAATAACTGATAAATTCAAGCCAGACTGTAAGAGAATCATAATAAATTGGGTTTTAATCTGTACAGAAAGCTCATGGCAAAATCAAAATTTGATCATGTGTTGTATTTATGGTACATGTATTAAACCCAAAATAAACCTACAGTATAATTGAAATGTACAGTAGTACTGTGCAAAAGTCTTAAGGCCCTCTTTTTCTTGCTCTCCTTGACAGCCCAGTCCCTGTACAGTACCTGTTTTTTGTTTGTTAAGCCACACAGTGACCTGTCAATCATCCAAGCATAAAAAACATCTAACATAAGACATGAACCAGTGAGAAACAGGTGCAAATAATCAGGGGGTGATTAGTGTACAGGTGATGCTGAGTGCTGAGCGGTTAGAACAGACGAGAGGGGAAATGAGGTTGCTGCTCAGGTTGTTCCATAAACAATCAGTTTTTTGTTTCTATTCCTTTAATAAAAATGTAACATACTGTAAAGGAATCAGGGGGGTTCAAGACTTTTGCACAGTATTGTATGTGTGTGAAGTCTTTCTTCCTCGGGTGGAATTACTTAGTCACATTAGTCTGTTTGGGAATGTCGGGTACCAATACCTTTAGGGAAACTAGTTAATATATTAACTAGACTAGTTAATATTAGACCGCATGTTAAGTACACAATGGGGTAATTTTAATGTTAAATATGGCACTGATCTGATTTGAATATTTGACCAAAAGTACTATATGAAAACAAGTCATACACAGCAGATTTTATTATTTCGAAGTAGACATGTAGTGTAAGAAAGGTCAAACTTGAGCAGTATCAGTAATATGATGGAAAAAAACATAAAACTATTTAAATCTGCCTGTTTTTGTATTTTAAATATTGTATGTTGTGTGTGTTAACTATCAGTTTTCATTATAAACCCATCACAAGTATTGGTGTGTTTGAATAGGCTATGCGTATATTCTCTAAGTGTGTGTGTTTGTGTGTGTGTGTGTGTGTGTGCAGTATGCTGACCCCGTGGCAGATCTGCTCGATCAGTGCGGCGTGTTTCGTGCACGCCTCTTCAGGGAATCCTGCGTGTTCCACCGAGGGAACTACGTTAAAGACCTCAGCCGGCTGGGCCGACAACTCAGCAAAGTCATCATAGTGGACAACTCACCCGCCTCGTACATCTTCCACCCCGAGAACGCTGTACGCCTCAACCTGAATTCTCACAATCAGACATGCTATCTGTGTTTGAACAGCGCAGTCCGAGAAATCTGAGTCTGCTGTCAAGAACTGTGTTTCTTATTAATCGAGCAACATTCCATAAATCTTTATTAAAAACAAGTGTAGCCTGACATGCTACAGGTAGAAAAACAGAGCTTTTTTAAAAAAAAAAAAAAAAAAATTATTTAAAGTAATAATGATTTAATTTAAAATTTAATTAAAATTTATCTAGCAGAGCAGAGAAACAAGATTTATATAGAAGGGATTATAAAGAAGGATTTTTAGTTTCACATATTTTTTTGTTTGTGTCAATACCCTGGAGACTAATCTGAATTCCTAAAAATAACTAACAAATGAATTTTGTGTAATAGGTCCTCTTCAAATGAAACATAATTAAATTGTAAGTTTGAGTATTATTCTAGATTGTTTTATACAGTAGTAAGTAATGTAATAACAGCTCTTGGTCGTACATTCAGACTTTCAGACTCTATGGTTTAACACGATGCCTCCAAGCTATCACTTCTGAAAAAGTCAGTGAGGACCTCTCTAACACTCGCCCACATATCCTTCATCGCATTACCAAGAACCATGACCAGCGGTGCATCCTAGTGAAGGAACTTAACTGAAACTGAGGGTTTATTCATAATAAATCACAGCAGGGACTGTGAAGGCCATGTCAAGCTCACGCTCGCTGTTCAGTGCTTTAATGTATATTCATTCCTTTCTTTGAACGGCATACCTGATGCTGAGTGACAGAAGCTCTGAGATGTTGCTTAAATGTATCTAATTAGTGCCTTTACCTGAATTGATTATAACAATACATGTGGAATAAAATGCAACAGGCTGTGCTGGAATGGGAAAATACTGTAGTCTATGATGGTATAGTCCAGAGTAAAACTCTTAAGAAGTTACTTTTATCACCATGAAGTAAAATAATAATAATAATAATAATTCATTAATAGATAACATCACATTCAAAGCTCTTCCTTTTTTTAAATTAGGTCTTTTACTGTATTTATTAGCATCAAACATTTTAGCACAATTATAATTAGTTGCAATGTTCTGTAACAGTGTCAAAACAAGTTATTTCCTGTTAGGACTTGCATTACAGCTGTTGTGTCCTCAGCAGTCTCTTTCGTTAATGAGGAAAAGAATAAAGCTCACTGAGAAATTTGAAAGTTTTTTTTCTTGTAGACTTTAATGTAGGAGAAAACCTACTGTTTAAAAGTGGAGACTCCTTCCATAAGCTTTATAAATGCCTACTTTGGGGAACCCATGTGCTATACAGTTTAGTACAGTATATGTTTGTCCTTTACCGTATGAAACAGCAGTGACTACTGTCAAAACAACTGTTGGAAAATTAATCAACATTAATTTTTAAATTTTTTTTAGTTTGTTATATTGTTTAGAATTCTGTCATGTTCTTACAGCTCCGTCTTGACTTGACTTGAGTTGACTGTTTTTATCTTTAGTGTGTTTCTCACAGTATGTTTTGTACTTTTTGTCCTTTTCAGGTCCCGGTGCAATCATGGTTTGATGACATGACAGACACTGAGCTGCTGGATCTTCTGCCTCTGTTTGAGGGTCTGAGCAGAGAGCAGGATGTTTACAGTGTGTTACAGAACCTGAGGGCCAGGTAGCACTGACACGCAGAGACTATACGGCTCTACAAGACACGCGCTCCAGGCGATGCTGTCCCTTCTAGACGGCGCTACTGTCTTTTCTCACACAGGGGAGAACGGATGGACCTCAAACACCTAAGTGGACAAACCCTTCATGTGCATTCTGAAGTTTATTGAACTGTATCCCACCCAGAGACAACTGCACAGAAAACCTTAGAGGGTTTGGAAGACGCTGTAGCGACTCGAGCCTTCGGTTCATGCTATGCAGACAGTCATTTCTCGAACAGCAGTCTCCCCAACTGTGATTTTTCTCTTACCTAAAAAAAAGTGCCTTCTGAACGTTTTTATGAACATATAAACAACATTTTTTTATATGCTGCGCATTTCCAGACCTTTAAACAAATATTTGCTGTAAACCCAAGTGGACGGACAAGCCTTTAACACTGTTTATTTATTATACTTTTTTTCCCCCATTGATTTGCCACCAGTCTTCATCAAGCTAAATGAACTGTGATTTGGAAAAAGATAGACCTTTCTCTGGTTTTATTTTTTGAAAAAAAAAAAGAAGAAGCAAAAATTATGTAAGCATTGTGTTGATGAGAAAAACATTGATTAGCATCTAACTCCAGTTTGAGTAAGTGACATGGAAACTGTTAACTCACGTACAATATAGTAGGAACATTTATGAGCATTTATCAGAATCAAAATAAATGTTGCAATCGATATCATCTATCTTTGGGTTTGTTTGTTTGTTTGTTTGTTTGTTTGTTTGTGTTCATCAGTGATATTTTTTTGCCGAAGCAGCAAGCAAGACACGTCAAATTCGAAAGATAATAATAAAATCTTACAAGCCCGCACAGATATATATGTAACAAATAAATATATAAGTAAGTAAATTGATTTAGAGTACATTTTATTCATTTATATTTAAATATACATGAGGGGTGTTCAAGTCATACCGGGACTTGTGATACAGGATAACCGAACACAGTTTTGAGTAGGGATGGGTATCACCAGAGACCAGACGATACAATATGATCACGATACTTAGGTGCAATTCTATTTGTATTGCACTTCTGTTCATATCACAGTTTTATAAATAGAAATTCCCAATTTAATATTGTAATAATTTATTTCGATTTTGTTACAATTTTACAAAAAGAACTTTCTAGAGGTTTTACACCTACTGTTGATCAATTAATCAAGTGCTAATAAATAGCAGCACCTGGCTGAGGTTGTATTTCCCTATAAATAAGACCTGCTATGGTCAGATGATTTTTATTATGTTTTTACAAAAAAACACATAGAATAGAAGGATACTAACTTTTTCACATGACTGTACATGAAATAAGTTCCCAAAATTACACCAGACATTTACACAAATTGTCCTGAAAATGAAGTGTTGACACTGGAGACTCCTTCTGTAAATGTTAGAAAAACATTGTCACAATAATGATTATACTCGTTCCCCTTGTTTAATTTTTATTTTTTTTAATAATACAATGATATTTTTGATAGTATTCCCAAATCAGTTCAACTGTCCTTGCAAGTTTAGAGACGTGTGTCAGACCATGGCTGCTTGCCAAGGTGAGTTAAACAGTTAAAACTGTACCTGGTATCTCAGATTGTGTCACTGTTTAACAGATTGATTTAATCAGATTCCTTATTTGTTCTGGTGTGAATGTCATTAAACTTGGTCTGTGGACAGAAGAGTAGATTTTCAGAGAACACCAGAGTTTTATTTGCTAAAGGAGTGAGTCAGGTATCCATTTTGTGTAGCCATAAAGGGGTTCAGTGTTTTAAGATATTTTTGATATTCATTCTATTATAATGAATTTGTTTTAATGGTCTTGTCATTCTAAGTAAACTATCATATTTTCACAATTTTTATTTTACCTTAAATTTAAACGAAAATTTTTCTCTTTTTAAAGCAAGCTTGCATAAGTCTTAAACGTCTCCAAAAAAATGTGTATTAATGTTCAAACCAACATTCTGGTGGCTTCATTTTCTTTTCTTTCACTCCTTTTTCAAACACGCTTTTTCAGTGTCTGTAGCTTGAATTGAACTGTTGAATTGAACTCTACCCATTTTGAAGAAGTGCATTTTCCTTGCCAATCACAATGCTGGAACCGGAACCGTCCTTGTTTTAATGCTATCCTACAGTTCCAACCCGTTTTCAGGCTTTTCCCCACACACATTTCTGATGAAGAAAATAAGGGGAAAATATATGTAATATCATTAATTCACCATGACATCTTCAATATTTTGCGATATAAAAGTTAAAAAACAATTAAGAGCTGAAGAAGTTTAGGTTAGCGGCTAACTGCTAAGAGCTAACCTAGCCCTTAGCTGTCAGTTAAACTTAATGTTATTGAATTTCTGTGAGACAAATTAGTTCCTGTTTTTCTTTCTTATGTTGTAGCTGCAATAAATCTGTCATTATTTCACCTGTCGTTCTGTCTTATTGTCTTTCTTGTTCTCAAAAAAAAAAAAAAAAAAAGTAATTTTACTTAGAAACCAGAAAGCATAACTAGAGGCCCTGAAGAGGTTTTTTTTTTTTTTTTTTTTTTTTTTAACTTCAATTTGTACTTGGTTTCTTATTAGAATTAGAATTATGTGGAGCATCAGGTGGTTACTAGTGATTAATTCAAGCGGTTTAACAAAAATATTGCATTTCAGGGATCACAGATAGTTTAGTCTCACCATTTCACAGGCTCATGAGTAATTGGACAAACTAACTGTCATTAATATTAGTAATATTTTTTGTTCCTTGGCAGAAAGTGGGATTTTCCAGTTGCTTATTCCTAATGTAAATGGAAAAGACCTATTTATCTTTTCAAATTTTGCTTTTGTAACTTGGGTAATGAAATTTTAGAATATACCAAATATACCAGATATAAATATAATATTTCAAATATACAAATATTTTCCCGAACATTCCATAGGTAAGTGACAAAGACCCGCTTATACTGTAGCTCTCGCTCAATGTTTCCAATGGCTTCAACAAACTCTTCAGAATAGAAGCAAGTTAGGTAACTATTTCTTGGATGATAAAGTTTTGGTTATGTCTGCAAAAAATCTCAGGAATCTACAGTATGGCAGATAAAAAAAGGGATAAAATGTATATAACTTCCTAGTCAAACCCAAACCCCAGCCGCTGGATGCAGTGCCGGTCTTATGCCAGCGTAAAAACCTGTGCCAAGTTGTTGTTCGGACCGAATGGTCCCTGTGGCGACCCCTCGACGAGAGCAGCCGAAAGATATTGTCACAAACATGATGTCATTTATTAGAAGGTATTTTCTAGCTCTATTCAATTACTGTATAATGAAAATTTGATTTTGGTTTTTGTCACACATCCACAGTATATTCCAGACACATTGCTGTGTAGCTTATAGAGCTTATAGAGTTTCCAAAAACTTTACAAGTTTGAACTTAAAAGAGCATTTAATTTTTTTTTGTTTTTTTTTTGCTATGGATTTGGCCAATGCATCAAGACAAAAGCAAAAACGTAATCTGTAACAGCATCTACACAAATGTGTGAAGCCTATAAGGCATTATTTCAACATACTGGATGTTGGAACACCGTTACCACTGAGCGTACAGTATAATGAAAACATAATGGGAGAATATATTTGAAAGTGATTTATATTACAGTCGCAAATCTCAGACAACTCCTCACTTCTAAACTTTTTTGTTCATTTTTGTATAACTTTTATATTTTATCCATCCATTTATCTAGGAACCTCTGTAAGCCAACTAGGCATCGTGGAGAAGAATGTGAGTACCATTGTATTTATTTCTATTTTAGACTGTGGTAGAACATCTGGTCAACATTCACACACTATGGGCAAGTTGGGAACGCCAATTAGCTTAATCTGCATGTCTTTGGACTGTAGGAGGAAACCTGAGTACCTGGAGTGAACGCACCAAGCACAAGGAGAACATGCACACTCCATGTAGACAGACCCCGAGGTGGGAATCAAACCTGGACCCTGGACAGTGCAAACCTGGACCCTACGCCAACGTGCCGCCGCTTTAGTATTAACTTTAGTATTTACTTTAGGTCACAAAATCAAAGTTTAAATAGAATAATGCCCAGTTTGTCTACTTTTGCAACATAAGCAAATTTGTGTTAAATAGTGTTATTTATCTCTCTTTATTGTGCAGGTCTGTCCTAGCAGTTTTGCATCA
This sequence comes from Clariallabes teugelsi, assembly GCA_030014215.1. Classification (NCBI taxonomy): domain Eukaryota; kingdom Metazoa; phylum Chordata; class Actinopteri; order Siluriformes; family Clariidae; genus Clariallabes; species Clariallabes teugelsi. The sequence continues at coordinate 18,377,974 of JAQMYG010000019.1, read as the reverse complement.
TTTGACTGAGTCTGAGCTAAAGTAGGGCTCTTTACACGTCATGCAATTCATCCTGCTACTTCTATCCGCAGTCACATCCTCAATAAACACCAGTGACCCGGTTCTAACAGCCGCCATACTTTTACCCGTGCCATCATAACACTGCCTCCCCATGACTGACAGATGATGTGGATCATATTACATTTCGAAATAAACCCTCTGCATTTACAGTACATTAACGAAGGCGTGTCTTGATTGAAGACTCCTACAGTACCTCCTCCTCCAGCGTGTTCTTGGTTGGTAGGTGATGTTGTAAGAGATTTTCCTTCACAGATCAACATAAACCAAATTGTTGATATGGCCACACCTAATGTTTCTGGTATCTCTATGATAGCAGGTCCATTAGAGAACTGTAACTAATAGTCCTAATAGTCTAATTGACAAATTAATACAATTATAACCAAGAAATAAAAAAACAAAACATAAGCAACTTTTCGCTGTACAACAGCACAAGCATTGCCTTCTATTTTGACTTGCTCATGCTACTTTTGCACATCTGTATAATAATACGATAAATGCTTTATAGTAATGCCTGGAGGTTTGTTTCATGGAGGCCTACATGAGCACTGTTGTCTATACAAAGAGGACAATAGGGCTTCAAGCTGACATCCATATAAAGACATTTAAGCGAGCAGTGTGTTTGTGGTGTGTGCTCACCTGGGTGGAGTAATGGACAGAAACACACCCAGGTTTACACACAGGGATGAGGAAGTGGTCAGAGGCAGGCATTTAGTTAAACACCGATTAACACACAGACTGTACATCTGAAGCGGACGGTGTTGAGAAGGTAAGAAATACTGTGAGATATAAAATATTTTGAAATGCAATACATCATTTGATAATGATGGTGTAAATGTATTTATAAAATAAAAATAATGAAAGGAAATAAAAATAATGAATGAAATGCTTGATTACATGTAAAGCTTTGGGTGTCTGATGATGTTGAAACGCTGGACGTCACAGCTATGTTGTGCTCCACAGTACCTTTGAAGTGTGTTACTGATTTGACTTTGTAATGCTTTTACCTGGGATTTGTACACAAATGTTGTCTTTACCTAAATTTTATCCAAAGCATTTCTTTAAAAGTTTTCTATAATTTTCTTTATAGTAACCAGTAACGGTTTGGAGTTTGTGCACGCAAAATATTTTTCTTTGAAAGTGGGGTTAATATGAACCTAAGCCATGTACTTCATTTATGCTTATAAAAATGAAAATTTGCATGAACATTTTATTGTTAGGCACTATGTCAATATACGGTGTTGACTAACTAAAAGGCAAAACCAGTCTTTCTAGGCTTGGTGTACAAAGAACTTATGTTTGCGGATTCAGAAAAGCCTGCAACAGAACGGTGCATTTAATGAAACATGACACATCTCTTCATGTGTTAAAGAAGATGGTACATAGTTATAAATTCAAGAAGATTATCCTGATAGATCTAAATCTTAAGTCTTAAAGTCGTATTGTTACAAAAATACAATATTTTGATTCATGCTGTGATTAAAAAAGAATATTGTAAATTTTTTGTAATATAATGAAATTTAATTATTTGAAAATAATGAAATGTTTAAAATAAATCATAAAAACAATACGTCTTGCCCATATCACCTTCTTCTTGCTTGTTCATACACTATGTAGTTTATATGCTTTGAATCGTTTTCTTATTACAGAATTCACAATTTTTTTTGTAAATTGCTTTGCGAAAATATTTTTAAAAAGAGTGGTGGTGCACCTTTTAGACCAAGCGATAAACCAAGCCTGTCTTATACCGTATGAGGATAATGTGCAATAAATTAACATTTTGTTCATATTCATATAATGTACATTCCTTTCTTCTCTTAGAATCCAATCCAATCATCTCTGCTTATTTAATTAGTCCAGTATTATTATTAATTATTTATAATGTATCAGAAGTGTTTGTTTGTTCATTGAGAGTAAACCTTTTATCTGCTCTGGCCTTCCACTGAATTTGGGGCGGAGTCTAGTAGATCCTGTTAGAGGTGCAGTGTAGCATATTATATACACACCCAGCCCTTTTAAGCATCGGTTGATAGGTTGCTCGGCAAATGACACATATTTTGTTTTAATATGTCAACCATTTTATTAGCAGCTGATGTGAGTAAGAGGCAGCGGTCAAGCCTGAGTGCCTGGACTTTTCCTGGAATTTCCTTAACACTATGTTTTATTGCAGTGTCTTGGTAACAAAAATAAATACTGCTATTATTATTATTATTATTATTATTATTATTATTATTATTATTATGTGCATAGGTCTTGGACCTTCACTCATTTCTTTATATAAAATGAAATGAAATTATGTAGATTAATTTAAAGAAATAGTAAAAAAAATAAATATAAATATATTGTGTAATGTAACAAACTCAGCAGCAACCTCATTTCCCCTATCATCTGTTCCAACCACTCAGCATCCAGCATTACCAGTTTCTCACTGGTTCATGCCTTAAGTTAGAATTCTTTTTATTTTACACTTGAATGATTCATGTGTGGCTTAACAAGCAAAGAAAAAAGTCAGATTCTTCTTATTTTTTATTAATTTGAATAGAATTAAACAATTATGCATTATTTCTTTGGGATTTCATGTACAGTTTTTTCTCAGAGTACAGCAAGATGACTGAAAAAGTGCTGGACGTCAAATACAAACCTGGCCTACAGATATGGACTATAAATGTAAGAGAAATACCTTATTTATTTATTTATTTATTTATTTGATAGACCAACGTCTTTTGAAATTGTTGCTGGAGTTAATGATAACTTGTCGAGTGTCTCTGTTTTGCCCAAGGATATGAAAATGGTTCCTGTGCCAGAGCAGGCTTTCGGGAATTTCTTTGAAGGAGACTGCTACGTGATTCTCTATGTGCGTATGCCTAGTCATGTCATATTCTTTTTTATCTGTAGAAGATGCTGTATTACTACTTCCCCAAGTTTGGCGAGGAGGCTTTGAAAGGAAGCCAGATGTGTGATGAAATGTCAGAATGACTTCACTGGCTTTGCAGCCTGTCACTAAATACTCCAATTAGCAGAAGTCTGTGTGTGTGTGTGTGATGTAGGGAGGACCAGAGAATATTCGATCCATGGATATTCATTACTGGATAGGGAGCGGCTCGTCTCAGGATGAGCAGGGTGCCGCAGCGATCTACGTAACGCAGCTGGATGAGAGTTTGGGCGGCAGCCCAGTGCAGTACCGAGAGGTTCAGGGCAGTGAATCAGCCAAGTTTAAAGGCTACTTCAAAAGTGGCATAATGTGGGTAAATTTTTAACAAGCAGATGAGTATCCTAGTTCCGTTTAGATATAGACGTTCTTTCGTGTTTTTTAAACCCATGCTTTCATGATTATCCTCAGATATAAAAAAGGAGGTGTGGCATCAGGGTTCAAACACGTCGAGACCAACGTCTATGACATTCTGCGTCTCCTGCACGTCAAAGGCCGGAAGGATGTCACCGCCATGGAGGTTTCTGATTTTATTGTTAAAGAATTCATCACGAGATAGCATTGATGATTGATTAATAATCCTTACTCAGGTAAAACTGCAAGTACGTGCAGTATCTATGTAAATAAATACTCTGCTAAAAGTTTCAAATTCTTTACTTCACATAACACAGGAACGTACTGTAAACTCTTCAAATTTAAAAGTTCTCTTTTCCATTGAAATTCATAGAACACATGTTAGTTAGTAACTAAACGCTAAAAAATAAGCTGATCAGCATCTGGCACATAACTTCCCTTCTATTCAACATTTTGATGTAATTTATGGCACAGGGTTCAGTTTTCATAGTGCATGCACCATTTTTTTTGTTGGAATAAGTCATGATGAGTCCATGATATACTGTATGGTTTACCCATGATAAAACAGACATACATTATTGGCACAGCACATATTATAATAGCATTTTACATTAATTAATGTATCTGAATGGATTATTTTTCTTTAATTTCACAAAGTATGAAAGCTTGAAATTTATTACACATGTAAACTGGGTGAATTGATTTCCCGGAGTCTCTTGTTTAAATTACAGTGTTTTAAAAAACATCTCACTGTATTACCATTGCACACATGTCTCTCAGTCAATTTCAGACATCCCTCCAGTAGGAAGGAGGAAACAGATTTTCCTGATGCCCAGGAAAATATGTTTCCCATACTTCAATTAAACGATAGCGTTTTTTTTTTTAAACATTCTGATCACTATTTTATCTTTGCTATGGCACACATGTCTCTCAGTCAATTTTAGACATCCCTGATACTTCCACAGCCAGTAGGGAGGGGGAAACCGATTTTCCTTATGCCCAGGAAAATACGTTTCCCCATACTTAAATTTAAAAGACAGTGTTTTTAAAACATTCTGTGCATTGTGTTACCTGTGCCCCATGTACATATGACTCTGAGTCAATTTCAGACATTCATGATACTTCCACAGTCAGAAGGGAAGGGGGAAACTGATTTTCCTGATGCCCAGGAAAATACGTTCCCCATGATTGCATCGGCACGCGCAATGTACTGTAGGGACACTAAATTTCCTGGAACACTTGGCTCTGTTAAGTGATGCGTATAGCCACGCCCACCTTCAGGGAACTAGCTCTACAGGATATTCCTCCAAAGAAAGCGCTAGATGCTGTGACTTAATCTAGCACATAACTGCTCATAATTTCCCTTGAGTTAATTTATGGCGCAGGTTTAACTTCAGGCAAATACCGGAGGACTGGCAAAGTTCAGCCAGTTTTGCGTGATGCTATGATAAAATCTGTCTTGACTAGACATACAAACACTCAGACAGACAGAAATACAGACAGACAGACTTACTTATGAGTGAATCTGGGTGTTTTTGCCGGTAACCAGTGTCAACATGCTGTCTGTTTGCCCTCATGTGCTGAGACATAAAACAAGCTTAAAAACTCAAAACAAAACAATACGCGGAAAATATTTTTTCGCTGTGTTTGTGTGTCCTGCCCCTGGTGATGGAACCTGTGAGTCAGTTATTCCATATTAACTGTAGAACATTAATAAGTCTTATTGTACTGGCATGAGCAAATTAAATGATTAGCAGACTGTGCTTCATTCTACTTGTATTTAATTGTGTTTAATTATTAATGTGAGCTTAAACAGTATTTAAGCTCAGTTTAATTCCTTGGGCCTGTAGGTTGAGGTGTCGTGGATGAGCTTCAACACTGGGGACGTCTTTCTGCTGGACATGGGTAAAAACATTGTGCAGTGGAACGGCCCTCAGAGCAACAGACAGGAGAGACTGAAGGTACAGTAGTAAAGCTAGATTCATGTCACCTCTGTGTTCATGTACCAAACCTGTACACTGCTGTGAATCGGTCCTGGTTAATATATTTTAATATCGCCCTAATACTGATGTTACTTCTTCATTTTTATTCCATAGGGATGTTTGCTAGCTCAGGACATCAGGGACAGAGAGAGAGGAGGGCGAACACAGATCGGAATAATAGAGGGGGATAAAGAGGAAGCCTCTCCTGAACTGATGAAGGTCATGATATCTGTACTGGGCCAGAGAACTGGACAATTGAAAAATCCCATCCCTGACGACACACCCAATCAATTTCAGACTGCTAATGTCAAACTTTACCAGTAAGCACGATCATTATTATTTTTAATGATGTTAATTACTGATTTGTACTTGATGTGAGTGTACTGTAGGAATATATGGTATTTGTGATGGAATAACACAACACAACACAACACAACACAGGTTAAAGGCACCAAATTCTGCTTCCTGATCTTTAATGGAGGCGTTTTCATGCTGTTCCACAAGGGTGTATCCAATCCCTTCCACAACGTTATATTCAATCGCTTCCACAAGATTATATAGAATCCCTTCCACAAGGTTAGATTCAATCGCTTCCACAAACCTATCTTCAAGCCCTTTCACAAGATTACATCTAATCTACTCCACAAGGTTTTATCAAAGTTCTTCCACAATTCTGTATATACAACCTCTTCCACAAGGTTACACAATCTCCACACTTTTGTTTTGAGCGCTTCCATTCCTGGGGTTAAACAGTGCATCTGGCAGATGTGCACGAGACGGAATTCCCCCTTTTCTCTTGCGCTCTCGCCGGATCAGGAAGTTTTTCTGTCCACTTCTCAAGCACGCATCGGCGCTTCTTGTGAATGGGCAGGAGAGACGAGTTACTGCAGGTAAGTAATGCATGCATTTTGATTATCGCCTGGCTGCCGAAGTGGGTTTTCCCCAAGCGCTCAAAATTAGACGACAGGTTTCTGTCGGGTGGCCGGGGGGCGGAGCCTCAGCGACGCTCTTTCTCTCTTCTTTTTTTTTTTTTTTTTTGGCGACCTTCATGACGAGTTAACTCTTTCATGGAATAAGCCTTATTCATCCCGTGTGTTTTCGTGCC
>JAQMYG010000019.1:18283680-18297373 GCA_030014215.1 Clariallabes teugelsi | reverse complement strand
GGTCCCAAGCCCGGATAAAATGGGAGGGTTGCGTCAGGAAGGGCATCCAGCGTAAAACCTGTGCCAAGTTGTAGTGCAGACTGGATAGTCCGCTGTAGCGACCCCTTGTCGGGAGCAGCCGAAAGAACAACAACAACAACAAGGAAGTACCTCTCATCCCTCCCCTCTGAAAGAGCTCGGCCAATCAGCTCTCTCTAGACCTCCGGCTGCGAGGGGTTACAGCATCACCCGGGAACCGAACCAGGGATCTCCGGATGATAGGGCGAGATAGTCTTAGGCCCATTCAAATTTTTAAAGCGTCAAAATGGTAAAAGAAAAAAAAACAAACAAATGGGATAATTATAAACTTATAATACTTATAAAATTGGAATTTTTTATCTAGGTATATTGATAATTTTGTATCGGGAGGTGACTGGTGATTTCCATCCCCACTGGATTTAATAGGATATTGTGGGAAGTTGGGATGTGTTCCAGATGTGTTCCAGATGTGTTCCAGATGTCTTTTGACTAATTATAAACTGCACTGGAGTTTAATTTTGGGGTTCACCAGCATATAATAAACAAATACCTAATAATAAATACTCCTGTATAAATATTAACAAATGTTTTACATTATTTTATATGCAATTCAACTTTTTATGAATATATTGATACTGGTCTATAGTATCTTAGTATATAGATATGATAGTGCATAAGTGATAAGTGTATAGATTTACATTATTTTATTCATGTTTAATGGAGCACTGATATGATATTTTTTGGCATATCACCCACACCTTGCACACACACACACACACACACACACACCTTGAAGGAACCTCTCTTGGCCCTCCCTATGGCGGTCCGCACCCCGTGAACCACCACCACATCCTGAGGTGACGCTGGAGCGCGCGCGCCACAAGCCTGAAAGTCCGCGCGCGGAGGTGACAAGTGCCGAGAAACCACTTTAATCCGGTTCATAGCTGACGGAGAGCCGAGGAGTTTAGAGACGTGAAGTACAGGATGAGGACTTTAGTCTTTACACTGCACTCTGTACTCACTTCCTCGTCCACTGTTTCTGACAGGATTTCAAAATAAAAGTCATTAACACGCATCTTCTCACAGAGTATAAATTAATCATTATTATTATTATTATTATTATTAGCCCACGTACGTATCTGCGTGCAACAAAACATGAACCCCTTAATTTTTGTTTTTTCAAAAAAAAATTATGTCAAAATTTTGTCTGATGTGACAACATTAATTAAATTCAATTACGTTTTTATTTGTATAGCGCTTTTAATAAGAGTCATTAAATAAAGCTGTCATAAAGCTGCTTTAAAGAGCCAAAAGAAATAAATATATATAAATAGTATTATATGTTTTACATGGTGTATAAATTATTTGAATTAAAAATATATATATGAACCAATTCCAGTAAAAAAATTTTTTAGATTAATTAATATCTAATCAATTTCCTCTTTTTATCAGATAAGTTAGTCTTTAGATCAAGACAATAATTTAGATCAAGACATCTCCTTGATTCAAAGACTTGTAGTATTGTGTTGAAGCTGTGGCTTGCAACAAGCAGAAATGAATCATCCTTTTCTTCATTCCATCCACATTTCACATTCCATTCAACAATCTGACATCTACAGGAACATCACTTTCTGTGAAAAGATGTAACTTGTTTAAACTTTCTTATTTTAAATGTTTTCGGATATTTTAGTCCACTATTATCCACAATGCCACTGATATTCGTGCCAAATCAATTTCTAGAATGCAGAACTGCTATATGATGTACATGTGCAGTGGCGGTGGAAGCTGTTATAGTATGGATTGTATAGATGGTGAGACAACCGAGCTGGAGGGACTAAATTGCTATCAGTGGGCAGTCGAATTGCATTGTGGGTAATGTAGCAAACTGTTAAGCAGGGTGAAATTAAACCAGAGTTTTAGGTCAAACAGTCAACTCATAAGAGATTCATTCCAAAAAAAAGAAGAAAAAAAAACATTGTACAAAGGCATGCAAGAAATAAAGACAAGCAAATGTAGTAAGAAAGTGTTACATTTTATATCAAGTAATGTTTGGCTGTTAATACGTTAACGACACTTTGTTTAGATTCCTTTAGTGGCTGTAAGAGCAAAAAGTAATCTAGGTACAGAATGACAGATTTGTTCTCAGCAGATCTTTGAACAGCACAAAGGCATCTTTCAGAAGGCCAAGGTCAATAACGTCATGACTCAGGTGATGCGTACCCTTTTCTCAGGATCTACTGTATCCTGCAAAAGTTGCGGTTTGGTAATTTTTAAACATCCAGAAGGGTGTACATTGTGTGTCTACAAAGTAAATAAATAAATAATGTATTGGTCAGGTCTTAACCAGGCCAATAAAATTTTCCCTCAATTGTAACCTCTTATGAGAAGAGAAACTCAGCTTGTTGCTTAGCTTTGTTGTTCTTTGGAGGGGCATGGCGCAGCAGCAGCTGATTAACACTGAAAGAGCATGTTCAGAGGAGGAGTGATGCAGAGGGAGTTTGAGGTATGAAAAATGCATTATCTGAGGAGTCTTTCCACCTAGAGCATTAACAGACACACTTTGGATTGCATTCATGAAGAAAACATTACAACATAACATCATGAGAGAACTTATAGTTAGTAGTGAGTATAGTAAGTAGTAGTAATAGAAAGTCATAAGGAAAACATTATTCAGTTATGTATCACAGTTATTTTGCGGGGACAATTCATGTATTACCACACCAACACCAAAATCAATTAAAAAAATTATATATAATTATATACTGTATATATTTGCATTTAAGGTGATAATATGTTGCAGTTTGTCTATGATCCTATAGGTGGTGTGCTCTAAGCTATTCACATGTAAGCAGGCAGCACAGCATCCTTGTACGGTTGGAGCAAATTATTTGCTAAGTTTGTTTAGAATCGAAACAAAATGATAATGAATTGGGATAGTTATAAAATGGTGATACATACATAAACGCAATACAAATTGAATCAGCACCAAAGTATCGCGATAATATCGTATCGAGTTAGTAAGTTATAATTATGATGTAAGTGTTTTTCTTTTGTGAATGCAATGCACGTCCGTAGAGACATGTACTAACTTGAGAACTTTATTAAAAACAGTAAAAAAAAAAAAAGGATCGTTAATTTTTCTTTTTTACTGTTAATATTCCAGCAGGGGGCGCCAAACACACGACTATTTGTAGCTGTAGAAGCGCCACTCCTAAACAACTCCCTCACTAGATAACATACCTCTCCAGATAATGGATTATCCACCCTATCTAGTGCACTAGATACTCAAAAAGGGGCTGTTTGAGATCAGACCCAGAGCTTCTGCTGACATCAGACTGGCTTGTGCTCGATGGAAAGGGAAAAAACTCTCAGTCCAAACCATGTAGTCAGAGAGACAGGAGTCAAGGCAGGACTGGAAACTTTGCGTTGGACGGTTTTGAATGTGCAACTTTTTTTTTGTTGTTTCTTTGGATTACATACCTGGAGGAGATTTTTAAAAGCAATTCAATTAAAAACCCTACGTGCAGATTTGGCAAGGTTGGATTGTTAAGTGTCTCGCGCTCAGTTTCCGGATCTTTACTGCTCCACTGGATTCTCTCTTCTTTTTTTCCCTTCGCAACAACAGTAACATTGTTTCCATTTGAGATCCGTTTCTTCTGATTGATCCAGCGTCTTTATTCTTCCTAGGATGAAAACACACACATAAGGTGAGATACAGGAGGAGGAGGAGGAGGAGGATGCATTTTTATAAGAGTCAATGCAGACAGATGAGAAAGTGTGCACAATTGGTCAAGTTAATTTGAGTTCAAACAAAAACCCTGAGTGTTTACAATAACATGAAAAAACAACAACAACAACATCAAAAGATTCGCATGGTGGTTAGAGTTATAGAACATAGAACAATCAATCATGTCACATTAGAAGTGTTTGTTATTGTTGATATTGATGTGGAAACAAAACAAACAAAAAACCTTTCATCTTTCAGTAAACATTATTTTCCATTTCAGGATGTTTGACAACATTGAGTCTCACATATATACTTCTTAATTATTCTTCCTATCTATAAACATATACAAATTTACATCTAAACAACGCAAAGTGATGTATTTCTAACATGAGTAATTGGTGCATTAAGTCTGTTTCTGTGCACTTTAGTTGTATAAAGTTCATTGTTCAATCTTTTTTTCCTTTAAACATTTGGTTGATGCATTTTATTTAACACCTGATGTAGGATTCGGTTGAAATGCTGAGGCTTGTGGTCAGTCCAAATTTTTTCCTACCTTGCCAGAATTTCCTACCAGTAGCAGAAATTTATAGTTGCATCAGTCCGCGCTACTTTCTCAATTTATCGAACCTATAGTTTTCACTGGTTGTAGCACTGCAAAAATATAGTACGGTTTTATCTGAGGTAAAGCTTCCTAATATCCTGGTAGGGCTTTGTGACATGTTTTTAAGATTATGAGAATATCATTAACACTGGTAGCAATTTTTGACAAGATAATTTAATGTCAATTTGTTAGTCAACTGTTAAATTATCCTTACAAATTAAATAAACAGCGCACACAAAGAATAAAAATCTTTAAAAATAATAAAAACTATTATAAAAATTTACTACACGTAAATTTGCTTGTATGGTAGCATGGATTTATGGGCAGGCTGCTAAAGCAGTAAGTGTACAGTAGGTAGGACAGAGTGATGGTTAGGACGGATTTCTAGAATGCCGCCAATGTCAAGTCCAAAATCAGGATTATCCAAGATTGAGCCGAGACCCAAACCTCAAGCCCAAAATAAAATGTGACCAATTCAAGGTCGAGACTGAAATCCACTCCTACATATCTTGCATGTAGCATTATATATATAATATATTCCATCATAGACCCACGTGGTACATGTGATACTATGTCAGCCAATAAATACGATGGTAATGTCAAAGCTACCATGGTACTATATATCATGGTACAGATACCATCAGACTATCATAGTACCTATATCATTACCTATGGTAACATTTTCTATAATTATGATATAAGAGTTGTTAGCAGTTATAACTGTGTAACTATGTTCCTCACATCCATACATCAGGTTTGCGTGCAGTGCACTTCCGTTTCCTGTCTCAGACTTGATTTGACAGTAATGTCTTGCGTGTCCAGCTTCGTCTTGCGCCACCTTGGACCTTCATGAGTCATTAACCACAAAAGACAAAAAAAGCCAGTCTGCTGCGTGGGCCCTAATGTTCTCAATCCCATTTTCCTGTTTTGCTATTGGATATCGCTTGTGTATATACTTGAGACACTTTAAGCCTTTGAGTTTTAGCTGGATCGCAACTTGTGTTCTTTTCGATCGCTCCATCCGTGGCTCATTAACTCAAGTACTCCTTTTCCCAGAACTTGCACGCTGAACCTTGGCCCTTCGTTGTGTTCGCCGCATTATCTCGTCGCCTAAAAGCAGCTGTAATGAGTCATTTAGACAGCAGTGTAGGCAGCAACACACCCTTCCTCTGCAATAAGTCGATCCTGATCGGCCCACACACCGTGCGCGCTCAGGTCTACTGGCCAACCCACAGAGTGAGAGGTCTGAGCTGAAAGCAAGCAAAGATGGATGAGATGCTAGAAACTAATGGTGGAATAGTGCTGACATGCAGAAGTGGGAGGATTTAATTCCTTGTTAATGGGAACCGGGGTTAAAACATATGTTACTGAAGGCAAATTCTTCTTACCAAATCCGAAAACATTTATAAAAGGAGTGTTGTTGAAGTGTTTAAAGCCCTCCAGCAAGACCATTAAGTGCTCAGTTCTATCAAGTCCCGAATGTAAAATGCTTTGGATAAGACATCTGCTTTAAAGGTCACTATTTAAACAAGTTTGCATAAGACTTAGAAGTGTCCAAAACATGTCCGATAATGTTCCAGCTGAAATACAACTCCGTCCGATCCTGCATTCAGGCTACTTGGTGTCGTGATTAGATGACATGAACTACGTATACATGTTGCATTGATTAGCTGTTGTTGTGAAAATGATTAGCTACCTGGATGATACTTCTGTTCAAAGTGGCTTATAATCGAGACAAGACGCAGCTGGGGTCAAGTTTGACGTTGTCGATACCAGGATTCAAGTCACGATTGAGTTTTAAGGGGGTTGAATCCATAGCTCAAGGCCTAGACTTCATTCGTGCATGCATAAAGAAAAACAACAACATGAAGTTTATTTATAGAGACGCATACCCTTAATTGAGACCAAGTCCAAGTACAAATACCAATACATGTATAAGGAATGTCCAATTCAGTACAGAAAACATGCCAACTTGACTTGAGTCCTAGACACTAGTTATGGGCTCGGCGGTTGCATGCACTAAATTTGGACAAGTCTCGCTAGTGAAGCAGGAAACGTTGGTCAAACCCGATGGCCAAGATGATAACCTTTTGACGCTTGGCTGAGCTCGCGTGTGTTACTAGCTGCTACCTGCTGCTCCACACACGACACTTTACCTCCCTTTGTTTTTAATTAAAATGAACGAAGGATTAGTGTTTCTGCTTTCCAACATAAAGCCAATCAAAATGCCAGTACAATGTTTCTCCAAAGAGTAAAGGCTTGCATGTTTAATTACATATGCAGCATTTTAGCAGAAGCTTTTATCCACATGGACTTAAAATGCTTTAAATAAAAAAGCATCGTTGTGTTAGAACAAATGGAATGTGGTCAGTCATGTGATTGAAACCATTACCAGTTAAAATTCCAGTTCTATCGGATCAAACGACTTTGTTTAAGGGTTAAAATCAGCGTAGATCAGAATTTAAATCAGGATTTAGATTCGCTTAGTTTGAATGATTATTCCTACGTTAAACCTTCAACGCAGAACAATGAGAAGCTTTTTTTAGCTCCGTAAGCTTTACGGCGAATAATTAGACGAGGAGTAAACGCTACCAAAAATGGAACAGACCGTAATCGTACGGGTCAGGACGGGTAATGGCGCTGAGATGAACACGAGTCGGGGATTGTTTACTCGGATAATGAAAACTCAAATCGCAATCAGGAGGCTCTTATCTAATTTGGTCCTGATCTGCGGACGCGGTCGCTTCTCAGCTTTAATGAGGCTGGAGGAAATCCTCTGATTATGGCCTGCGTGTCCGAGTGGCTCGGGTTTAACAAACGTTTCGCCGCAGGTACTCGGGCCTTGACTAAACGCTGCTGTGTGTATGGTGATGGGCTTAATGATCAAAGGATCCCTGAGCAAGTTACAGTTTCTCATGTGGGGCCTTTTTTTTAATGGTACACCGGAGTTGGTCATAAGGTGTTGGTTAATATTTACTATTTAATATTTACTATTGGTTAATATTTACTAGGAACCTGCTATGCAAAATGTACATTTTTAGCCTTTTTTAGACGTGTAAAAATAAAAACATGCCAAAAAGAAAATCAAATTGTGCTTTTTGTACTTTTTCTATTTTTTGTTTTGGCTGGGGTTTGAACAAGCCAATTAGATTTTCCCTCTAATGTGACCTCATATAAGAAGAGCCCCCTCCCCCGTCCTCACTGTCCAGCTCTAATGTACTCTGAAGGGGCGTGGCTCAGCAGGACGCTCATTTACATAGACACGAAAATGTTGCACTTGCATGAAGTATGAAAAAAAAAAGTATTATACGAGAGATATTTCAACTGGAGCGTTAACACACACACTTTATTAGAGCTCCAAGACCCATGTTAACTTGTTAAAGAAATAGTAATATACGGGACCTTTAACAGCTAATATTAATAATACCGTATACAGTTGATAATGTAATGGGGAGATGTTCGTTTGGAATATAAATCACGGTTACAGTCAGTGGGTTTTCCTTCATGGAGGAGTTTGCATACAAACAGCCGCAACATTATAATAAATAGACAAGAGTGATGTTAATTGATTAGTAATGCCTAAAACATTATCATCATCATGGTCATGCATTTGTTAGGTGGGTGTTTGCATAATGAGCATCAGAACAGATTTTTTTTTCACATCTGTCATGCCATCATAAATAGAACTGTCCGATTTAAGCAGTTATGCAGTTTAATCTAAGATTTGTTGATTTCACTTTGTACGAGTCCTGACATTTAAACAATCAACACAACAAGTTGTTGTTGGTCTTTCGGCCGCTCCGGTCGGGGGGATCGTGACGGCGATCCGCACACAACTTGACACTGGTTTTTACGCCGGAAGCCCTTTCTGATGCAACCCTCACATTTTATCCGCGTGCATCCAGTGGCTGGGGTTTGGGCGTTGGGTGGGAATTGATCAACCAACTGATCAAACAATGTCCATAAAAAAAAAAAAAAAGTGGCACAGCATTTCTGTGCTTAATGAATACATTTTCATTCTCAGCAAGCGTTCCTCTTTTGAACTTTTGGACACAAGTGCGTGAGGGTTTTGGTCCTCGTGATGAAGGTTTTGAGTTCCAGTCCCTTCAACCTTTTAGCTCCTGATGCCTGTAGGTTTGTTTAGATTTCTCAGCCTTGACTTGCATGAATTGCGTCATCTCCAGTATGTTACCTGTTTAAACCTGCACGTGTCACATGTGTGTGAGTTTCTGCTCAAGTGAATAAAAACGAAACTGAATTGCGTAAGTCAATTAGTGTTAAAGTACTTTTAATAGCTTTTTTTCTTTTTACATACAGTTACATACAGTAGTGATAAGCACAAATATACTCGGTTTACTTCTTAATATAAAAAGTTTTGTCCTGCGCTTTGTCCGGTTGCTATTTCGAGCGCAGTCTCTTGTTGAATTATTTGCGTCCGGACGTCGGCCTGGCCACTGGATAAGCTACTCTAAAAATAGATCCTGATTCATTTGCGTCATTGTGTACTTGTGCGTTTGAGTGTGTGTGCGTAAGTGGTGGATAAATACCTTCAGTGGAACAGCAGACACTTTTATCCCAATGTGAACTCAACTTTCAGTTCTCACTTCACCTGTCGTGTGGTCGGAACGCTCTCATCTGCAACTAGTCACTTATTCGAAGGAACATTGCTTCTTTCACACATCTGTATACTGTGTAAATATACACACGCAAGCACGAACACACACAATAATGAGCTTTCTCACTTTTGATTTCTTTAAGGGACAGATCATGGGTAGAACAAAGCTTAAAGCTTTTATAGATGACGAGTGAGTGATTAAAACCTAATATGATATTATCACGATACCTAGGTGTCGATTCAGGTTGTATTGCGATTCTGTAAGTATTATGATTTTATAAATATCCCACTTAAAATATATATATATATTTTTTATATTATTCACATCTTAATGTTAGATCTACCTGATATTCTGAACAAAATGAATTGAGTTGAATAGCACCTCGCAGATTGAATGCTTTTGTCAAATATTGAATTTCTATGTAATCAGTTGAAATCGTATCATGTCTAGGGAAAGACTTTTAAAAGAGGTTTACGCGTCTATCCAATAGCGGTGTAATGGACCATAGTTGATACGGGACGTCCCCCACGGTTTGTTGCACACATGAATCACGGATAATCGCTCACCTTAACCATTGTTGTGTGAAACCCACATTGTGTTTTACGGTCGCATTCCTGAGCCGAAAACCTTCTTTCTCTTGCCGAGGTTGCCAGATCACACTGACAAAATCCCCCCTAGTCAGTGCTAAAAACCTGTCCACTTTTAAAATAATAATAATAATAATAATAATAATAAAACTATAGTACTAAATCATAAAATATTTTACTAAATACTAAAATATTTAACTTTTTTTTTTTTTTTACTAAAATTATTCTATTTTTTATCATCTGCTAAAAAGTAACCTAATCATTTTATTCATTGCTGTTCAAAGTGAAATGCTCAGTGTCTTCTTCTTTTGAACAACAGTGAATAAAAAAATCATTAAGTCTTATATTTACTTTTATGTGTTTAAAGTTCTTATAAGATTTTATTTAAACTCACTTAGGACTGTTTATAAAAAGTTCTTTGCTTTAATTGTCTGTTACGTAAATCAGTACTCGATCTGTCTTCTTTTCCTTGCTGATCCGTAGCACTTCTGGTAATCACACAAAGAACCTTTGATGTTTTCTTTTTAAAGATGGCAGGCTACTAGAAATTACAGCGTTCTCTCTCCATCCTTTCGACCCTCTGTGTCGCTTCCCAGAAACCCCTGGGCCCCTCCTGCAGCCCCATGACTCACTGGATCACGAACAATAGACGAAGCCTGCTGTTTTTTCTCATCTGCTGCCCTTTTGAGTTTGCTCACCGTAGGAACGGCATCACCGCGATCTTATCGCTGTCACAGTATGAGGATGGCTTTTTCATGTTTTTTTTTGTTTTGTTTAGTTTTTTGGCACGCGTTTTGGCACTTAGCTCGCGCGGGGAGGTGAGGTAATGCAGATCGATGGTCTTCCTATTCCAAGCTGGGAATGACCGTGGAGAAAAATCGAGCGATTACTCAAGGTCCTTAACGAGCACCGACCATCATGCTGATTTCTGGAGACTCCGGCGTCATTAAAAATAAAAAAAACGCAGTTTACTGACGCACGTGGGCGTGTATAGTACCAGCTGGCCTGGTGTCATGTCGAATCTTCGGAGACATTACAGAAATGATTGGGAAATCCAGTGCACCTCCCTGTTTAGTGTTTACGTCTTACATGAGTCCGTCATTTTTATAGAAAAATTCCAGATAGCCCATAATTATGGGGGAATAACAGTTTTCCAAATGTTTGAGTGGAATGTGGAGTAAATTAATGCTTGGTATATTCGAAATATTCCCAAATCGAAGAAGGGAAAATGTAGCGTAGGATGACGAGGAGTATTGTCTAAAGTTAAGGTTCTGGGATATTTATTAGCTTCAATCGCGTGTGTGTTTGTTTTAGGGCTGCACGATTCTGGACAAAATTTGAATCACGATTTTTTTTCTCCATGGGAATTGGGATCATGATTCTCTCTCTCTGCTTTTTTTTTTTCCTTTCAACAAAAAAACATTGATTGCACTTAAGAAAAAGAAAAAAGTCTGCACAGGACTTTTAACTCTCCTGTATTAAAATAAAAGACACCTTTCCCTATTTTAATGGAAATAAAGTGAAAAGTTGTTAAACATAAATAGAATATTAATGATAATACATTAAAATAGCTAATATTTTATGCATGTGCAACTACAGAACTTCCTCAGTGTGTTAGTTTATATTATTATTATTATTATTATTATTATTATTATTATTATTATTATATAATAAATAAAAAAAATATTATAATCCAATTAGAACTGCACGTGCCTGTCTCTGATCAACAGTAGTGTGTATTTTAGTTTTTTGCATGTGTGTGTGTGAGAGACATTTACCATATGTTGATAAAAATAGCACAGATGCAGAATCAACATATGCAATGATAAACGCAGCACCTGGAGAAAACGTAACAGCCCAGCCTCATCTACACGAGGTCTCGCACATACGTGTTGAGCGGACACATAAAGCATCAAAGGGAGTCGATCAGAAACAGATCGTCGGAATGTGAAGAAAAACAAAACAGAAGCTTCTGATTGGCTGGACTTCAGAGTGTTGTCATATCGAGCACGTGCAGGAAATACAGTTTGAGCGCAACGCGAGTGTGAGTTTGATGGAGTAACAAAAATAAAATCAGGGTGCGAAACTGTTTTGGGCAGAAAAATAACAGCTCGCGATTACCGGTTAGCACGTTTAGCTCCACCTCCTTATTTACACGTCATGTGAGTATTAATCTGGCCTGATTGGTCATTTAAAAGTGTTTTGATTTACAGTATTTGAGTGCAACCAGTGACCTGGACTGATACAGCAATCTAGGATCGTCGTCAAGTAAATAAGTGATCGTGTGAATGCAGCGTGATCTGAATGCAGGGAAACACATGCAAGTGTGTGTGTGTGTGTGTGTGTGTGAGACTCACGTGATAGTAGAGTAGCAGAACAGATGGGCCACGGAGTGTGTACCTGGTGCCAGACACAGCAAGGAGAAAACACTTGATGAGTTGAATGTGTGTGTGTGTGTGTGTGTGTGTGTGTGTGTGTGTGTGTGTGTGTGTGTCACCGTGTTTGGAAGGCCACCTGTCTCGGAAGCACTTCTTACCATGCTAATGCTCTTACCATGCTAATGCAAGCGTGTTCGCGTGTCAGCCGGTGTGTGAATGTGTGTGTGTGTGTGCATCTGTCACAGTGTGTATCTTTAATGTTTTAATGTTCTTTCCCAGCGAGGAATAGAATTCTAGGAATTCTTGGAATGGAGTTTACAGGGTTTATTATTATTTTCCCCCCAGAGATCAATCAGAACTCTATATCCTTTAAGCGTCTGTACTTAATGTGACTTCATGTCTCCACTCATTTGACAGACATGACTTAAACTAGTGCAGTTTTTTTATCATGGAAAAATCACAGCAAACCCTTTGTGCCTCGGTCAAGGCATTTTTCTATGTTGACTCGTTCTGGAGAAACTTCACGGTCATGCCAGTTTTACAAGCGCAAACACATAAACAAGGCACCGAACTGACCTTTTTAATCAGAAGAAAGGAGGCATTTAGAACAGCTTGAGATTTAGATCCTAACGGAGCCAGGACTGCAGTAATTGGGGAGATGTTTGTGACTTGAACCATGTGACCTCTCATTCATCGGTGGCATTCCTTTAAGCGTCTGTAATCCAGACAGTTTGTTGGTCCGATTATTTATTGTCTGTATTTTTAGCTCAAATTCCGTCATTCCGCATTAATAGTTCAGTAAACACCTTAAACTGATGTCCAGGAGTCGTGGGGGACTGAGGTCGCTGTGCTGTCCGAGTGGGAAAGACGGCGCACTGACTTACAGCTGACGCTCACTTCGATACTAACCCATACCGGGTTCTCGGAGCTTAAGAACGCGGAAGACGGATCTACAGATAGATACTCGCTTTACTCAGAGTGAGTGAGAAGAGCTGGTTGATTTTATTTGGTTGGCTTTATGTTTCTCAATGGACGACACATTGGTTCATGGTTGGCGTATAATAATGGGAGACCTGGTGGATGGACGTGACCTGAGTTGACTGACGCATTGGGATCCAGACCACCAAGTGTGGACAAGGTTTTAAACCTGAAAAACAATATCAGGTATAGAAAATGCTGACTAAAGACAGGAAAAAAAGTTTCTTTGCTGTCGAATAGAATATAACGCATTTATACTATATTGCATGGAAAAAAAAGATGAACATTATCTAAGAAAGGAGAGTTTTTTAGGGAACTTGACTTTGAAATCAGTGACCTTCAGTAATGTTTTTATGATTTGTGAGCATTCGACCATAATGGATTTTCTTTGTTTCACCCAACCAGTTTTGGGCTCGAATATCCATCCATCCATCCATCCATCCATCCATTTAGGAACCTCTGTAGTCCAACTAGTGACCATGGAGGCCAAGGGTGGCCATTTTATTTATTTCCATTTTTACTAGGGATGCACCGATACCGATACCGGTATCTGGTATCGGCCTCGATACCACATTTTCTAAAGTACTCGTACTCGTTAAAAGTCCCCCGATACCAGGGACCAATACCACGGTCTGAAAAATGTCTATGTTTGAGCAGCGTGTAAGGGGTTAATCACAGGCGCAGAGTGCCTGCCCCCAGCTCAGAGCGAGTCGAGACATGTCAGCCGTGTGGAACTATTTCAAAGTGAATGAAGATGATAAAACAAAGGCGGACTGCAAATTGTGCTC
>JAQMYG010000019.1:18253552-18272563 GCA_030014215.1 Clariallabes teugelsi | reverse complement strand
TCCATGAGTTTAATTTAAAAACTAAACATTTAATGTTTATGACACTTACATCCAATTTGCATAATAATTTGGAACGCAGTGTAAGCTTCGTTATAAAATATATGTCTCTTTTCTGACGATCACATGATGGCATCAATGGTGCGACTACTGACATCTTTAGAAGAAACATAATACTACACATTACTGCCATAATTCAATTTGAGGTTTAACAACTGTTGAAATGCATCTACATGTTTTATATATACGTACATATACATATGATTTTCGTTTATGTTACACATATGATACAGAACATGTATGCCTTCTGAAGTTTATGCAACGTGGAAGTTACTAATCCTGCTTCCCTAAAAATTTCAGTTAGCTAACTTTAGCCGTTTTGGGGAAATGATTTCATATGTCCCCTAAAAATGGCCATTATTCAGCGTTAAATTGTCTCGCTTCAAACAATAATAATTTAAAATTTAAAATAAAATCAAAGTATTGATAATAAAATCTGTGTAATTTTCTAGAAGCATACAGTATCTGTAAAAATTGTTGCTTAAATTAAGGCATGGTTTTTGGTTAAAAGCTTCAAAAGAAAAAAATCTGTAGTGTCCGTAACCAGTCAAATTCATGTTGCATAAATACCAATTTAGCCTTTTAGAATACTACACTTGTTTCAGCTTTATGTCTTTTCATGTGAAATCTAAATTGTTTCATCTGAATGACAGTTAAGATCATTGAAATATTTGAACTTTAAAAAAAGTTACGGACACTACAAACATAAAAGTGCATGAAATTGTATTTAGCGCATATTTTTCCTTTTATCTGATAAAAATAAAATGTGTATTCGTGTTAACAAAAAACGAAGCATGGAACGGGAGATAAGAAACAATAAGTATTATGAAAAATGGTGTTATATGATCCTATCAGAAAATTCACTTTTTCACTTGGGTGAGACACTTTTGGCCAAATGATGGCTGATATGATTTGAAGCTTACATTATGAAAATAGCCTTAATTGTGATTTCTGTGTGGTGAGTAATCACCATTCCTAATAAATGGGAGTGCAAACCATACTCCGTAAGAATCCCCGAAATCTCACACACACCTAAACACTTGGCTCGTCCCTCTCGCTCCGTGTGCTCCTGTGTAGCCAGATTGTCTGAGACCTCGCTTTGTGAGCTCTGTATAGAAGGATAAGCAGATAAGACCGATGATATAGAGAACGTGTCTGGCAGAAAGAAAGTTTGCGCTCATGCATAATCGTGATAATGCGTATTGTTTTGAGATACACAATGACCTAATGCGCGGCTTAAATTGCTAGTTTTGCACAATTCCTTTGTGTTGATGTCATTCAGGGGAAATCCCCATAGTGTCTCCTTTCCGTCTTGCGCACAGCTTTTCTTCAAGCCACTCGACCTGAACAAGGCACGCACACACACACACACACACACACACACACACACACAGCGAGATGATGCAATGCAGAGAAAGCGCTCAGAAACTTTCCAGCTGTGCCCTTCGACTTGCTTTGTCAAGAAGAACGACCTTTGAAAGTATCACAGTAATGAGTTTCTCTCTACAAGATGAAATCACCATGATGAGTTCGCAAAAAGTTTGCGTACATTCATATGCATTTTTTATACTACATCTTGTGCTCCGGTACTGCAGGTGGCGCTGTTTAGATTTTATAATGATTTCCAGCACTACAACAGGACGATAGTTGTTCCATGAACAGAAGCGTTTGGATATCTGCAAATTAAATTTGGCCCGATAATCTAAGGAAGGTGAAAGTTTCTTAAAGGGAATCATTACTGGTGGCGAGACACGGATTCATCACTACGAGTCTGAGAGGAAACGGAACGGAAACATCCTCAATCGTCGGCCGAGAAAAAGTTCAAAAGTCGACCATCAGCTGGAAAATTCATCAACGCTTACAGTTTTCTGGGATTCTTAAGGGCCAGAAGTATTGGAACACGATCAGGGAAAAGGTTCAACAATCAGCAGTGCTCGTTACAGTGAGACGCTTATTGAAAAGCTGAAGACTGAACTTCTGATTAAACACAGAGGACTGCTATCCAAGCGCATTGTGATGTTTCATGTCGACGCACGTCCGCACGCTCTCGACCCACTGCAAAAACTTTGTTTTGAGGTGTTAAATCATCCTCCCTAGAGTCCTGATATCACTCCATCAGACTTTGACCTGTTTGGTCCCCTGAAAGCAGCCCCACGAGGATGGAGATTCACTACTGATGAAGAAGTGAAGACAGCGGTGCATTCGCAGCTTTGTTATCAGGAAGAAATGGCTGCAAAATACATTGTATTTGGAGGTGTGGCTCTAGCTCTAAAAGCCAGAGTCGTCAGGAGAAGGGGCATGGCCTTGTCAGCGCATGATATTAACCATCCATCCATCTAGGAAACTCTGTAGTCCAGCTAGGGACTGTGAAAGCCAGTGGTGATTACAGTTGTATTTATTACCATTGTACAATCCTGGTCGGACCTCAGTGTGAACATTCACACACTACGGTCAATTTGGGGACGCCAGTTAGTGTAATCTGCATGTCTTTGGACTATGGTAGGAAAGTGGAGTACCCGGAGGAAACCCAGCAAGCACGGGGAGAACATGCACACTCCATGCACACAGACCCAGAGAAGGGGAATCGAACCCGGACCTTGGAGGTGCCGCCATGATATTAACCGTGAACTTGCCTGTTAAGGTTGTTTTTTCAAAATCTCAGTGTTAAAAATACCAAAATACACGCTCCGGCGCAGCTTTAAATTAAAATGCCGCGTGTGTCACAAAGGCATGATGAAAGAGCGCCGCCATCAGCGCGCATGACGTACCTAATGCAAGATCAAACGAATCCGTTGCATACTGTAAGTCTGTTGCTTATTGCAGTTCCGAAAGGGAAGGACGGACGATGTAACTGAAATCGAACACAGCCTGTTGAAAAGGTGTTGAAAAGAAAGACCAGGAGGAAGAGAGAAGAATCTGTCTTTCTGTAAGGACACAGCAATGAACATCAACTTATATTTCCTCCGTATCATTCTTTCCCTCGCTCAGATCTCTTCCAAATCTCTTCCATATTCTCTCTCTCTCTCTCTCTCTCTCTCTCTCGCTCTCTCTCTCTCTCTGGACAGATGGTCACTCTATCGCTCGGCAGTCAAGGATACCAAACAAATAGTACAGCTGAACGAGCGCCGCTGCCATTATATCAGTCAATGACATCACACACGTATTCATGAATGCGAACACACACACGTGCACACGCGCACACGCGCACTCGCTCGCACACTCTCACACAGAACTCCCAGGCAAACCACACCAGAGACTTGCATTGCTACTAAGGATTACATCAGTGTCTTAGAGAACACACTGTGCAGGCCAGCAGCACGCCACAAGCTAGTTTCAGGATTAATCTGCACTCCCACGACAAACACCATCACAACAATAATGTTCTGGGTTTAAGTCATTGCTTTTAAAAAGCCCCCCTGCGGCACAAACAAACCATTTGTTCTGGGTAATGCAAGGTCGAATCCCAGAGTGCTACAGCTTTCCCTAACTGGTGTTTCAAGAAAGAGAAATTGGCGTTCAAGTCAAACCAGGACTTTTAATTGCACAGAACACGGGTATGTGTTACTTCCTTTATTTCTCTATATAACCTTCCGCTACACTATTGCACTTATCACAGCATGACACTGGTGCGTGGACACCATCAAGGTCGAAAGTTTTCATGATCGGACTCCCCGCTTCATGACTGATACGCCGGCCTCCCAGGAACTCCTATAACGGCCCAAATATGTGGAAGTGGCTTGAAGCAAGGTTAGGAATGCATGGGGGATGTGGCAGCAACTCTCAGCCGAAGTTCAGTGGAGGATTTATTAGTGAAAGATGATTGGTCACCTCTCCAAATGGTTATCCATCGGCAATCAGTTTTACGCTTTCATTTATGACAAATTTCATCACAAGTTTGACGGTTTGAAAGCCCCTTGTAGTTGATTTTCCAGATAATCCAGAACATCGACCATCTTAAGACAGAAAGTCTTATATAATTTTATATAATATGCATTACCCAGCGGCTTCATATTTCTAGCTTAGTCTACAACAAAACAAGCTTATCAACAAAAATAAATAGATAAATAGTCGGCGTAAATGTGTAAAGCACCTACTAATAATTTGCACAGGAGCTCACATCTAACAACAGAGCCATCTCTATAGCCATCTCTATAGCTCGATCGATGAGCAGATGGAGGGTTTATTTTTTTCCCCCATAATGTTCAGCATCTGAAAAGCAAGTGTGGACATAGTCGACATGTATCGCGGATCCAGACTCCGAGTTGTCTAAGTGGGATCAAATAGTGGCAGATCACGATGGAATCCGTCGTGCGACAAGTGCAAGGATTTTATTATACATTTTATTCAGCTTTTAAAAAAATAACAGAAAGGACAAATTCGTGCTGGACGGGCTGGTGGTGGTGGTGGTGGTGGTTAAAAACCATAGAGACCACGCACCTGTCTATTTAAGACGTGCTGTGGGGACAATATTAATCATGGACTTTTTTAAAGTTAAAAAAAGAGGCGTGAGAAAGGTACAAAGTATAAGTACAAAAAAATATCAACAACAACAACAACACCACGTATTCAAGGCTGATCTTGCTGCGCGTGTGTGAAAGCTTGACTAGACGTGTGAAATGATGTCAGTTCTTGGAATCGGGTCCCGGGGTCTGAAACCATGAGTCAGAAGGACGCTTTCAAGTCGGATGCTGATTCATGTGGCGAGTCTGAAGTCTGCTTTAAATGACCTCGCACTCAGGCCGAAACTACCTCAAACGCCTAATTGCCTCCGTTAAACCCACTTGATATGTTAATTCACGCAGCGGTTATTTGCATGATTGCTCTCCTTTCGCTGGATGAAACCTAACAAGCCAGGACGAACACATGACCGAATTTAAATGTTTCCCAGACTGCCGGGAGGACGGAGAAAAAAAATCTCTCTTGTGAGTTTATGTATTCAAGACACGGCGTGCGACAGGTTCGGCAGAAAAGCGTCTTCAGAGCTTTGAAGGGAAGTAATTGGTTGTCTTCTTTTTTTCTTTTCCCCCAGACTTTTATTTAAGTTAACTTATTAGCAGGAGAGCGTGTTAGGGCTCCTCCGTAGCTGCGGCTGGTTAAAACAAAACCACTTTGTTGCTGTAACAGCCTCGGTTGACTCGCCATGGCCGTCTCTTTGAAGCCTGCGGGTATTAAAGCACGTCGTGCCTCACAGCTATCTAAGCCGGAGCGCTCGTGTTGCATTATTAAACACCTCTTTATTTATTTATTTTTGCACACGTTTTTTGCACAGAGCTTTTAGACGCTAAGCCGAACAAAACCTATCGTCAAAAGTGTACGCTGAATGGAAAATGAACAAAAACAAAAAAAAGCAAGTAAAAGGAAATTTTATTCATTTTATAACAATCGTGACTCGTTTTTATATTAATTCAAGGCATTCTCTGATTAAAAATTGTATACTCTAGAATTTTTGTACTTTTTTTTTAAGAAGTTACCCACATTGGCCAGTTTAATAGGAAAACCTACCCTGGAAACGCTCACCGATGAGAATGTCCAGCTCTGTTTACCACCCTGGAGCCTATTCCCAGGAGGCTTAGGGCACGAGGCAGGGTACACCCTGGACAGGGTGCCAATCCATCACAGGGCAAACACTCACATACTGTACACACACATTACAGGCAATTTGGGAACACCATTTAGCCTAATCTGTAGGTCTTTGGACTGTGGGAGGAAACCGGAGTACCCGGAGGAAACCCACCAAGCACAAGGAGAACATGCAAACTCCATGCACACAGAGGTGGGAATCGAGCCTGGCCGGGAATCGAACCCGGAACCTGGAGGTGCAAGGCGACAGTGCTAACCACTACACCACCCACAGTGCTGCGATGAGTGTAATGAAAGCGTCATCTGATTAAACAGCATATTTTGACAGCAAAATGAGATAACTCCAAATCTTCTTCAAATGAAACTAGAAGTATTTCAAACTGCACAAATGCCACAGTGGCTTATTGGTTAGCACCGTGGCCTCGCATCTCCGAGGGTCAGGGTTCGATTCCTGCCTTGGATCTGTGTGCATGTTCTCCCTGCACTTGCTGGGTTTTCTCTGGGTACTCGGGTTTCCTCCCACAGTCCAAAGACACGCAGATTAGGCTCACTGGCGTTCCCAAATTGCCCGTAGTTTGTGAATGAGTGTGTGTATGTGCTCTGTGAAGGATTAGCACCCAGTCCAAGATGTACCCCGCCTCCTGCCCTAAGTCTCCTGGGATAGGCTCCAGGCCTCCCGCGACCCTGTATACAGGATATAGTTGGATAGACGATTAGTGAGTGAGTGTATAAATATGAATTTTGTGTGATTTTGCAAAAACAAACCAAAAAAAACCATCCCAAAATGCTTAAATCATTAAGGCAAAAAGGAAGCAACAGTCTTTCAGCAAAGAACAGGATATAGTGTGCACAAGCTAGTCAAAATTTGGCAGTTGAAGACGTTGAAGGCTCTCCAGTCTTCGAATGATTATTCGAATACATATTTCGGTAATATTTTGCATCATTTACACTATTTTTCATTGTTTTCACTTTCTTTTTTTGACTGACGGCAATTTTACAGTATTGCAACAACGATACGTGACAGATAACCTGTAGGTAATGACAAACTCTACATGATTAGGCAGATCATAACTGAAAGTTTATATTGGGTATCATGATCTCAGAGGACAAAGCCGAGCGTGTTTTGGAAACACAGCCGCTTTGTTGGAGATAATCCACCGATCGGATCAGAGGTGGAAAGACCGGTCTCGTCGGTGTTGCGTAAACATGCCGCAGTTATATATCATACGACAGCACTGGGTTTATTTTTAATTCCCATAAAATAACCTTTTTTCAGTCAGGGAAAAAGTCGAACACGTCGGGACAGGCTGCTGTCACAGGTACGATTGTGAATATTCACACCCAGGACTATATAGTTACTGATGGGGGAATTTTTCTTTTGTTAAACTTTATACTACTTTATACACTTGGCTCGATGAATAATTTTTGGATGATTCATATCTGCGCACAAGCTCATCAACATCCAATTAAAAGATTTCCAGAACAATATATAGATACAGTATGTCCCACACCTAAGGGTAGGTCTTACTAGTTACTAATTGTCTAAAAAAAAATAAAAAAAAAACAGAAAAGTTTGCTGTTGTTCGCGTTTTAAACTTCTGAAATGGGAGCAATTTGTAATTTGAGATTTTGAATAATACAATGTTAAAAATTAATATATAGAGTTTTAATATAAAAATAACCAAAAATTAATTACGTATATAATTATGTATCATGTTTTTGCACCAACTATCTTTCTATCCTTGGCGGATGATTGTAGGATGTTTTTGAGATGTTTTTCATATACAAATCTTTATAGCATATTCATTAATTATGCCTCTGGTTTAATAAGCACTATTTCAAATATGAATGCATTTTTGTTTAGCTCCAGAAACACATTGAGTTTTCCAGCAGAACCACTTGACAGTTTGAAGCAGGGCACATTGTGGGTGGTTAATGTTGTGCTAACACTCTGTTGGTGTGTGTGTGTGTGTGTGTGTGTGTGTGTGTGTGTGTGTGTGTGTTACAGATGATGAGGAGGCTCTTAACTCCATCATGAAGGACCTGGCAGCCCTGCGCTGTTACCAGCTCAACAGCAGCACCAGCCACAAACCCAAAAGCAGGACCCCGAGTTACAGACAGGTACCTGTGATTAATTACTAAGCAAATATGATCCATACTTCACTAGCACTATGATTATGGAGCATTATGATCCATAATCTACTAAACTTAATAAAAGCGAAAATACAGTTTACTGTAACTGAATCAATGTTGTCTAGCTAAAACATGAGGAAAACTGTTTGCAAGTTTGCAATCTTCATGCAGTTTGAAAGACGATTATGTAAAAACAGCACACAAAGAAATTTAAGACTACCTCATGAATAGTTTTCCAGTTAGTTAAGAGCTTTTAAGGTGAAATTTTGTATTACGGAACACCTTTTCCTGTAGGAAATAATGAAAAATGCAGATAATCTGTGCCAGGCACCCAAAATATTACCAATTTCCAACACTATAATCACTTTTTGCATATAAAAACAATAAAAAAATCTAGAAAAGACATGTAAATTAAGTAAAATATGAAATAAATAAAAAATAAATTAGACATTAAACTTCACTTAATGTTTGATTCCTCTTGGCACCAGCTGATTTTAAAAACGAAATTAAAAGTGGCTCTGTCTTCTTCTTGCTACCGTCTTTGCTAACATACTAGGGACCCATGGTGCTATGTCTTCATAACTGTATAACTCTTGCACAACATGGCAAAAAAAAAACACAAAAAATATGTAAACTCGCTTCACCTGACAACCAGTTTTTCACCGACTCCCGGATGTATGCGCAACTTAGCTGACATGCGGTTCGACTCAGTTTGGTCACTCGTATGCCAAAAATGCTTGGTATGCCAAGGCAAATTTTTAATGCAAAATTTGCAGTTGTATGCTGAGGTACCACTGTACTAGATTATTAGCTAATGTCAGTCCAAACAACAATCTAATATAATGTAAGCAGCTATATAATTGTAATTACTTTGTATAAAAGAGTTAGCATTTGTGTACCGCACAACAAAGTAAAGTACCGAAACATTTGATTATTTGAGTTGCAGATACAACTAAGCTCAAGCTTCCCTTAAGTGGTCAATTTCTTTGTTTTCACTTCGCACACCAAATGCGAACAATTCATCAATGAACGTTTCGAAATGCAAGCTTTTTATAGTATAAATTGTTTACAAACAATTATTGTTGTTAGTAAACATTTTACTGTTTACCTAAACATATTACATGTTACAGTACTATTTTTCAAAAACCGGTATAGTAATTTATTTCATTAACAAACTTTTACCAGTTCATCCGAACAAAAAAAAACAAACAAAAAATTTTTTAATCCGAATTGTTTCACAATGAAATGTCTCATAATTAATAAACTTCACTTTATTTTTCAACATTTCTAAGCAGAGTTTATAGGTTTCTAAATGTTTTACTATGTACTTTGTCTCACCCATTGAAATGTATTTGATATATAAAATACAGTTTCTAGTTTGTCTCTACAGGGGAATTAATTTTTTGCACAAAGCTTTTAGATTGTGGTTTATCCAAAAACAAACCTTGTAATTTATTTCCTCGACAAATTACAACTATTGCAACTTTTAGTGGAAACACTGATTGTGTTCCAATATTTTTGACACAGTCTTAATACTCCCCAAAACTTTTTTTTTGCACATTTCTTTACACTTGGACTTGGTGGACCCGGACAAACACCCTGAACCAAGCTTTAACCCAAAGTGAGATCCAGTTGCATGACTAGTTAAGGAGGGTCTTGTTCAAGGCTGTAACTGACTGTGGTGCTCTGAGAGTCCTGCGATTATTTTAACCTCTTCCGACTACTAGAAGATCACAATCTTTACCGCTGACATTTTATTAGCTGATGCTAATAGTGCATCACTACGAAAGCAGGTTTCATGTGATGTAAATGTCATGCGTTACTGAGGAAGCAGTGGGTTGCGTTAATTTGCAGAATCGGTAATCGGTCGTGCTTTCAATGCGTTTTCTCGCAAGTACTGTTTCATCACCGTTATTTTCGCTGTGCAATCTTTCGCTGCAAGATAAAGGGCCTGCAAAAGCACTGTACACACACTTGAAAGTCCCGTGGTGACACTCAGGCAGCGTAAATGAGGGAAAGGTGAAAACCTTTCAGAACAGAACAGCTTTTCCACACTAACACAGCGTCGCCACGATGTCAGGGAAGCCATTAGAGATCATCTCTTAACTGGAAGAGTCTGTACTGTGTGGGTGTAAAAATATGAGCACCATGAATGACACACACACACACACACACACACACACACACACACACACACGCTGAGTTATATTACCTTCTATGGCCGAGCCTTTCCTCATTCTCTTGCATCATAACACATTACCTCACTTAAGCATCTACTTCCTTTAGTCAAGAGCCAAGAGTAACAAAAAAAAAAAAAACGCAACACAGAAATAAGATCTAAATGGAATGCTTCGGAAAAAATGCCCTAAATAGCAATATCATCATGTCATCATCAAGGTGAGCTAGTTAAATCCTGACAGAGCTTAACAAAGGAGAAATACAGAAATTACAGGGAATACCTTTAATTATACACCAGCTGCTGCTTAGGTGGGAAATGAAGCACATCGTGCTGTGCTATCAGAGACAAACAATCAGTGATAAGGTGGTGTGATGAATCAGACTTACAGTACCAGTCTAAAGTTTGGGCACACCTTCTAATTCAATTTTTTATTTCCTACATTGTTGAACAATATCATAAAGATGAAATGAAGTGATATATGGACTTAGCTCAGCCCTGAGCAGCCCACGAATATCTCACAGAACATCTCAATGTAGAAGAGAATAAAATAAAGAAAGACCTCTGAATTAGAGGACTGGAAGATGTTTCCAGACTTTTGACAGGGAGTGTACTGTTACTGTACCATTCTGAAGTTCATTATTTGCTAAATACAGCACAGCCCACGGTGGGTCGTTTCTCTTATAGTAGAGGAACATCAACATTTTTAATTCCTCAAAAGAACATTATGATTTTATTATCCATTTATAGTTATGTTGCAATGTTTTGGACTGTAGAAGTAACGAGCCAGTTCCTCTTATCGCTGACAGGTTTGTTATTTTGTCTTGGTTAAGCGGCTGCTGTGTGCAGTACAGCGCGGCCCAATAGTCTGGATTCACAGGCAAACACACAAATGATGTCAAATTCAGCAAGAATACTGTCCAAATATGTTAGTTGGCGATATAGACAATTAATCACAATCTGTCATATTTAGAATCGAAAGCGCTGATATCATTACTTGTTTATCTTAATGAGGTCAGTTTAGGGTGCAGGGATATACTGTATACTTCTGCACCTTATATGTGCTTTTTATAGGCTGTAGCGTTTTTTGTGTTTTCTAGTATTTAGCATCAGGCAGAATTGTATACTTTTTAACACCTGCATACGTTTTTCAATGATGCAATACGTCCTGAGACAAATGAGGACATCATACAGATTTGGAGAAAAAAAAAGTATTAATTAATTCTAGAGCAATACTGGATTTCTTTAAAACCATGAAATAACACATACGGCATTAGGTAATTAAGTATCAACAACAGCAACAACAATCAGCTGTTATTTTAAGACATGAAGGTCCGCCTTTCTGGAACCGTTCTTGCAAGAACAGTATTGTGTCAAGTGCATTTGCAAAACCCATCAAGCACCATAATGAAACTGGCTCTCATGAAGACCTTCTCGGGAAAGCAAGACCAACAACGTTCATTTAGAGTCACCAGCCTCAGAAATCACAGATTAACAAACGGCACCTCAGATTAGAGCCGTTAGGAAGGATTTACAGAGCATGAGTAGCAGAAACATCTCAATATCTGTTCAAAGGAAATTATTGCATATTTTCCAATAAAGCCAATGGAATTGGAAGGTGTGTCCAGACTTTTGACTGGTGTATAGACGTACACGCACATAGCGGATGGGAATCAGCAGGGAACACCCGATATAATTTGTGTTGCGATTCTGTTCGTATCACACTTTTATAAAAGTGATTATATATTAGATTTTGTCACAGCTCTAAACAAACTTGCTCCGACCAGCGGCAACATTTTATCACCTCAAATGCAAATGTATATAATTTTTAAACCTGACCCACAAAAGAATCACGATGCAGCACCGAATCTCCTACTTTCCCATCTCTAATAAATAGCTTAGTACTAATATTGTAACCTAATAGTAGTAGTATGGTATCTTAGTGTTTAAGGTGTTCCCCTACTGATCGGAAGGTCACAGGTTCAAACCTCAGAACCACCAAGCTGTCATGCATGTTTGGCCCCTGAGCATGGCCCTCAACCCTCAACTGCTCAGTAATATAAGGAGTTACAAGGACTTACAGACGTAGATGTCAGACGGGCAGGATGGACGCTGATACGGGTACCAGGTGCCAGTTTCATGTACCTGACATCTAGTACTACGTCATATTGTGTGGTGTAACATTGTAGTACTGTACATTGTGATGCTAATAAAGAGAATCCCTGTAGATTATTATTTGTTTCTTTCTTTCTTTAGCTCATCCTGTTCTGTGTGTTGTTTTTTTCAGGATTTGCGCGTGAAGCTGGAACATGAGAGAGAGAAACGGTGAGTCAGAGCCTGTCCGTTCCTTTCCACACATCCTCACCAGGCCTGCACCGGCTTTTCCGGACTACAGGGGGGAAAATATGAGGGGGGAAAACTGACGCTCTGCCAAAAACAATGTTCCTGGAGCGCTTTGACATTTCGCTTTTTCTTTGTGTTTTCACCAAACCAGCCCAGTTTAGGGGGGAAAGGGAGCCAATATTTGAGCTCAGTGACACATCCCAGATTAATTCTCAGAGGCCTGTAGTTGAGCCGTTCGCCCACACACACAGTCTGTCTCATTTTCTCCCAAGCGAAAGAGTTGCCAAACACGTGACGGAACCGGCATGCTAAGGAGAAGCAGGAACGCTCCTTCAGGCCTCCTCGAAAAAATGTCTTTGATTTGGAGAAATTGGACGGACACGTTCGACACGAGTGCATGCTGGGAAACTGGGCAGTTTCTGAAAGCTTACTGTCCCTGTGTTTTTGCGATAACAGATATTTTGAGAGAGTGCATCTCAAACTTCCCTAATTGGAAGAAAAAGTGTTTGTCTTTTGCCATTGACGTTAACGTTCTGTTGTAGCACGGCCAATTAGAGAAAGATGAATCATCCCCCACAAAAAGGGATGTGAGCAGACTTTACTTAGAAACGTACATAATAGATAGTACTCCATAAATGATGCTGTACAGAATTATTGGCACCTTTTATAAAAATAACGCCGTGCAGTGGTTTCTTGCTAGACCCTGAAAGTTAAAACTGTCTTCCAGACAGAATCTTAGCCAATTGGAAGATGAGTTAAATGAATGATAATACTATTATTTACATGTAAGAATCCAGTCTAATTAGATTAGATTAGATTAGATTAGATTCCACTTTACTGTCATTAGAGTAATGGTATGTAATTTGAGTTATGGTGTATATAGCGATATAGTAATGTGCAGTATAACTGTGCAACATTGTGCAGTGAATGTGCTATAGTAAACAGAAGGTGCATTAGGTAAAAAAGTTATATAATAAAGTATATATATATAAGGTATATTTATATATAGTAAGAAATGGTAAATAGAGTGCATAATACAGTGCAAATATTATGCAGTAAATTAGCACATCTGGTAGATTACATACCCAAAAGGCATGTAGAAAAATGATGAAGAACAACAGACAATTAAGGTGATTTGAAATTATTGGAACTGGGTTAAGAACTGTCCAATACGTTATCAAAAACCTGTAAGAGTATTGCTGAACCTTCAATTTCATGGAATAAAAGTGGTCAGAAAAAAAATTATGAATGGAGATCACATGTTTAGTACAAATGAATGGTAAAAAAAAATTTACAGTAGAAATTACAGCTATTTACTGTAACATGCAGAAAGTGAAAGTAAGAGCATTTCCACATGCGCAATGTGATGAGAACTCACAGAATTGGGACTAAACAGCTGTGTGGCCATAAGAAAACCTCTTGTTAGTGATAGTAATCAGAAGGGAAAAAAATCTCGTGTGTATGCCCTGAGATAGATTGGCACCACGTCCAGGGTGTACCCCCCCCTCATACCCTAAGTCTTCTGGAATAGTTCTTTATGTCATGACGCAGCTTTATAAAACTGATCATACATGTAACTGTTGTTAAAATGGATCTTATAAAATTTAAATTGGATAAAATTTTCCATCAGGAACCGGTATCGAAGTCAAGGTTTCTGTATCGAAACTGTATCGAATGATTCCCGACCATTATAGTACATCCGCGGCTTTGCTCTTTGGCTAAATCACCCAAAATCCGTCTCATTTTCCAAAAGATTTACTGTGCTGCTTTAGTGTTCAGCTTCATGGCATTAAAAACACAGTCATCTCCAGAATTACTGGCACTCTTAGAACAGACTGGTTGGGGGGAAAAAAAGGCTAGAAGAAATGTCTCAGTGTTTAATTGGCACCAGAAATATGAGATGATTCTGTAGGTGACCGTAAATAGTTTTTTCCTTCTTTATTCAAATGTCGGCTGACACAACTTGACTGTGTGTTTTAAGCAAATATTTGAAGATTTGGCCAGGATTTTGGGTGAAGTCGTCAAATTTCCAGTAAAACAAAAAAGAAGGACCAGACATGTCTAAATGCCTGAAAGATTAGATTGGCAACAAATGGAAAATTGTATAAGGAAAAACATCACAACTTTAAAGTATCGCCTTTTCGGCATACTTTACTTCAAGGCGCTGTATCAGGTTCAACAAGCGTCCTGGAAATTTCCACTCTCCAAGACATTACTGTGACAATAGCGCTTTGTTATCCGGTCGTCCCTCATCGGTAGACTCCGTTGGTGTCAGCTCGGCTGAAGCGAAGTGCCCTAATTGGAGCCACTCGAGGTTTTTCTTTCCCCCGTAAGCGGCCGAGCGCAGTGGGACAGGAAGAAGGCGAGCGCCGCTCTCTGTGCCAGCCTCTGCTTATCTAAGCGCATCGAGGAAGGAAAGCCATCTCGTTCGGCACATCCTCTCATCTCTCTCCGAGCCGTATTTTCCCCCCTGTGCTCCGTTTCCGGCCACAACTTCTCCTCTGGCGTTTTCTGGGGCTCAGAAGAATCTCTGGAGTAGTTTCCATCGCATGCACTGTATATATAACATCTTAAGAAGAAGAAGTGGAAGTGCAGAGAGGAAAATCAAATATCCGATCAGCACAAAGAGAACCTTCACCTGACTGCTCCCGGCACGCACTGATTTCCCAGAATTCCTGTCTATCTCTTTCTGTGCCATTAAGAGGCATTTGATGTGGCGATGATGCCAAGATGCGATCAGTAAACAGTGGCTTATTTGGCGGCGAGATTTCAAGGAACGTCCTGTGCGGGTGGTTTGGGGCAGCAGATAAGCTGAGGGATTGTGGGATATGTGGGACAAAGCAGAGATGAACTTTAGTAGTGTACAGGAAACAAGCTGCTGCCAACACTGTTCGTGTTTTCTTTTCTTTTTTTTTCTTTCTTTTTTTTAAAGCTCTTTCCTCTCAGGAAGCTGTATCTGCCTTTGTGTGAGCTGTGATGTGAGGAACGCTGGTGTTGAAACAGAGCTCCGTTCCAGTCGCTTGTGCCAAGTGCAAACACAATCATTTTACATTCACATTTGGAAGCTTTTTTATCCGAAGTAGCAAACAAGCTTGGTGGAATCCAGGGCAAGAATAGAGCCGAGTTGTTAGAGGTCAAGGGCCTCGCTGGCAGTCCTGGGATTTAAACTCACGGCAATCTGGCTACTAGTGCAGAACTTGTGCTGCTGAGCAAGCATTGCACTAATCACACACACAATTCACACACGGTAGAGGATATCTCTCCCCCTCTCCGTCCCTCCCTCCCTCCCTCCTTAAACTGCCCTAGTATCAGATCAGCTTGTAATCTTTGTTATACCAGTGTGACAGATAATTCTCCAATCTGACTGGTGTGTGACAGACATTGTTTGTTTTTCTGCAACAGCAGGTCTGAGAGTAGTTCTACCTGCGGGCCTGAGAATAATGCCCTTGTTCTGCAAGTTTTCCACATGAACACACTGCAGAAAAATGCGTCTTAGTGTGTGAAAATATCTCGAATATTGTTATATTTATCTACAGTTTCTTTAAACAATATTACAACAAAATGTTAAGATTTCGTAATAAAATATAAGATTATTAAGCTAATTTTAAGACAAATAATTTTTTTCATGTACGACACTTTAGTAAAACTTGACTAGAAATAAGATTAATAATCTTAGGGAACTAAAACTATTAACTATTTGACATTGTTAACTACTTAACTACTACTTAACATTGTTATAACTGCTTAGTTGTAACTTGGCCACAAGAAATGTAGCTATGAAAAACGGTGAGTGAAGATCACTCAAACGCTTGATGAAGTCGCACGCTATTCCAAATTTAAATAGAAATATTCTTATTTTCAAATTTAGGAAACCCCTTGTTATTGAGACTAATCAGTAAGATTGCACTTTGAAGCGATGTGAACAGGTCATGTAGTCTGATGAGGTCAGATTGACCCTATTCCAGAGGGATGGACACGTCAGGATAACCCATAAGGCATAATGTCCACTGTACAATCCTTTGGAGGCAGCGTTAGGATCTGGAGATATTCAAGGATTCAGGTTATGAGAGAGAGGTTCTGGGAAACACCAGCACATTGTTCTAGATAGTACCGTAGTAGTAGTATGCATTTTACATAATAAAGCAGGTGAAAACAAATCCTGCTTTGGCAGTGTCGGTTGACTGATTTGATCTTTGACCTTTGTTGTTCGTCTCTTGTAGGATCATTCCCTTCCAGAGGCCGCTGAAGTTCAGAGAGCTTCTGCAGAAAGTGACTGAGGCTTTTGGTCAGCAGATGGACCTTTACAGCACTGATAGAGAGGTAAAAAAAAAAAAAAAAAAGTGAAAAAGAGTAATAATAATAATAATAATAATAATAATAACAATAATAATAATAATAATAATAAATAAATAATAAATTGCACTCATAAATTTACTCTGAAATAGGAAAAAAAAAAAAACACCCCACGATGGATGGGGGCTACTGCAACAGGCTGCCACTAGTGCGGCGCCAGACCCATATTTGGTCGTTAATAGGAATTAATTGAGAAATAGGATGTTAATTCTTAACCTATTCTGAGAATATAAATAGAAATTAAATAGGAGAAAAAGGAAATTCTTTCTTTCTTGCTTAACTGAACCATGTTGAAATACAAAGTCTCATCTCGACTGCTAATGCAGCTAGCTAAAGCTTTCAGGGATAAAAAAAAAATGGCTTGCTTACAGAGCTAACAGT
The DNA here is from genome assembly GCA_030014215.1 of Clariallabes teugelsi. NCBI lineage: Eukaryota > Metazoa > Chordata > Actinopteri > Siluriformes > Clariidae > Clariallabes > Clariallabes teugelsi. The sequence continues at coordinate 18,255,540 of JAQMYG010000019.1, read as the reverse complement.
TCAGACACACAATACGAGGTGGTATCAAAACGTTTCGAGACTAGTTCTGTAACACACCAACAGATGGTAGCACAAGGCTGCACAGAGAGTCACAGTGAGTACCGATCTTCATAAGTCAGTGTGCCAAAAGACATCGTCCTGTGTACATCTTATAAAGGTATTGTGTAACCGGTGCTATTCTGACCACATCTGCGATTTCATCATAGACAGCAAGTTCGAACAAAGAGAAAAGGTGAAATTCTGCATGAAACTCAGAACGTTTGAAATGATTCTTCAAGTTTACGGTGATGCTGCAGATGAGTCATTCGAAGTGTTTTGAGTGGCATGTGAGCTTCAAGAGCGGAAGAACATCACAGGAAGACGACGAGAGATCAGGAAGTCCTTCAGCGAGCTCAACACTTGAAAATGTCGAAATCAATGATCATCAGAGAACTTAATAATATTAAAGTATTAATAAGTAATAATCAGTATTAAGTATTAAAGCACTTGTAAACAGAGCTAATCTTAACTATTTTTGATACCACCTCATACATGCTAATGCTAACAACAGGAACATTCATAACTTTAAGCTTTTTAGCCAGTTGTTCTCCAATATTTCTGCTCCTGTCTGGGAGTTTAGTAATTAAAGCTAAAACCTGCATGAACAGTCAGACATTATGTTTTTATTTTTTTTATTTTTTTTATTTAGCTAAAATGCTCCTCAATATGAATTATACATTAGCATAAATGCAGTGACTAATTCAGCTCTACATTAGCAGGTTTAGCAGTAACTAATTCAGCTCTAGCTTTGAGTGGTTAGCATGTTTTTTGCTGACTCATTTATGCTAATTACTAACATGTATGTGTTAAATAATCCATTAAAATGTTTATTTTAACTCTGTATTAGCACTGAGGGATAAATGAATCACTGTTGTTAATTAATTAAAAGAAAAAAGCTTTTTTTATTTTTTAATGGTTATAAGTGCTAGTTTGTGTTAGCATATGTAAGTTGCATGTGTAAATATAGGCTAAAATAGGTGTGTGTGTGTTTGTGCGTGTGTGTGTGTGTGTGTGTTTGCAGACACTCATAGCTCTAAAGTGTCAGGAGGATCTGGACCGAGCCCTGTCGAGTTTGAGCTCCGGTTCAGGAGCAAAGGGTGTTCTGAGGGTTGTGCTGAAAACTCCAACTAACAACCACGTAAGTGTGGAGACACGTACACACACACACACACACACACACACACACACACACACACACATGCCCATCTAAGTATCAGTACACACTATACTATACGTTTTCTTCTTTGGCCACTGGTAGGAAGCCAGTGTTTAGGATCAGTACCAACAGGAACCGTTGGTACTAGAAAGCAGAATTAGTTTTAGTATCTGTTTGTATGTCTGTCTGCCTGTCTGTCCCTGTTTGTCTGTTTCTCTCTGCCTCTTTCTTTTTCTCTTTCTCTGTCTGTCTGTCTGTCTGTCTGTCTGTTACCATCTCAGTCTGTTTTTCTCTGTCTCTCTCTTTTTCTGTCTGTCTCTCTATCTGTTTGTTTCTCTCTGCCTCTCTCTGTCTATCTCTATATCTCTGTCTCTGTCTGTCTATCTCTTTATCTCTATTTGTCTGATTCTCTCTCTCTTTTTTATCTGCCTCTATATGTCTATCTCTCTATCTCTGTTTCTCTTTGCCTCTCTGTTTCTCTTTTTCTGTCTGTCTGTCTGTCTACCTCTCTATCCGTGTTCATCTTTTTTTCTCTGCCTGTCTTTTTCCACTTTCTCTGTGTCTGTCTCTGTTTTGTCTGACTAGATCTTTGTTTCTGTTTCTGTCTCTGTCTCGTTTTCTGTCTCTCTCTCTCTCTCTCTCTTTTTGTCTGTCTGTCTCTGTATGTCTGTCTGTCCGTGTCCATCTCTTTCTCTCTATCTCTCATTTCTTTTCTGTCTGTCTGTCTTTCTATTATACACTGTCTCTGTCTTTCTGTCTTTCATTGTACGTCTGTCTGTCTATATCTGTCTTT
>JAQMYG010000019.1:18226116-18239681 GCA_030014215.1 Clariallabes teugelsi | reverse complement strand
TACCTAAAAAAAAAAATGAAGTAAAGGATATATATGTAGATATGCATTATAGATACTGTACAGATATCAAAACAACTAGGTTAGCATGTCGTGGAGCAAGATTAAGGGATCAGGGATGAGGTTAAGTGCTCGCCGAGGTGCTGAGTCGACTGGAATTTGCTTTTCTCGGCACAGACCTCGAGGAGACATTGTTTCCAGAATACGAGGGCGAAAACAGGAAGGCGAAGGAAATGCGGGACACATTAGCCCGCTCGGATCGGATTGTCAAAGAAACACACAAGCACACGGTTTGGGAATAGAACCGGCTCTATATCTGGACAAACACCTCAACACACTTCCAGTTCCAGCTGGGTAAGCATGTGGAAACTGGGCTCCGTGTGAAAAACACGCCGAAGGACACGTCTTGGCAGATTCTGTCTTCTTGTTTTGCGCTGTCACAGGAGCGCAGTGTTTTTCTGTTAGAGTAAATCATGGGATGTGTTTTTTCCTTAACCATATTTGTACGAAGTAATAAATAACTGTGCACGCTAGAAAACATGTTTTTTACTATTGTTCCGTGGGTAGAGATTTGAAAATGATAGAAAGCGACAGAACATAAATGCGCTGAAAAAAGTTTTACTGTATAAACATCTTAACTATAAGTTAAGGACAGAATTTCTGCTCAAAATATGTTATGGCAAATGATAATGTGTTTATGTTAAACTCGTAAAATCGAAGTTTGTACATTTACAAACTTTATTTATTGCAGTAATATGAGGCGCGTGTACATAGACCTTAATATTCTACTAATAATGAGAATAATAGTCAGATTGTAATAAAAATGCATTGGATAAAACACCTCAAGAAATCGTTCAAAATCTGTTGAATAGGTAAGTATTAGCAATGTAAACACTTGATCCGATTGTTTTTCTCCTACCTGAATAAATATATTCTTTCCGTGCATGTTTGCCCCACGTGAAGGTAATATTAGCTGGCGTGACAAGTTTCCAGGAAGTAACTTTTGCTTCTATTCCTGATGGGTAAACTCTCTCCCACCTGCCTTTACTTTCGTCCACTGGCCTACTGGCTGAACAAGAGCATTAATTGGCTCACATTTCACACATAGTAAAGCATCTAACCAATTTAAGATTCAAGATTCAAAGAACTTTATAAATTGAGAAATTGCTTATGAATTGACAGAATTCTTGTAACCAATCATAACGCATAAGGTGGGAAATCTTAAACTAATCTATAAGCTGAAAAAAAAAAAATTTCTTCCTTTTCTGTTATATTTCTAGCAGATTAAACCCTTCATAACAGGCAAAAAAACAACAACTAAAAAACACTGCGCAGATAAAAAAATCTGAAAATACACCTTACCAGATTAACCATGTAAACAGCTAATTTGAAACCTTTCATCGGAATGATTTCAAAAGCATTGAAGAAACATCGTTCGTGTAAACATAGCTGTAGACATAATGTCAATATGTAAAAACTAAACAAGGCCAAAATATATTTTTCAGTTCCAGTGGATAAGTAGATACAGCTCCCCCGGAGGAAAGTTGAGGAATAACAGGCCATTATATAATGTACAAACATAAATACATGTCGTTTTACCTACATCATGGTAGTGTTGAATTCTTTGAAAGTAAATACAGCGGCAAATGTAATGCACTTCTGATATGTTAAAGTAACGATACACTCACTCGATGCTCCGTAAATAAAGCTTATTCATAAATATTATATGGTGATATTGTCTGTAGGCGGCACGGTAGCTTAATAGTTCGCACTGTTGCCTTGCACCACCAGGTTCTGAGTTCGATTCCCGGCCAAGTTCGATGTGTGCATGAAGTTTCCATGTTCTCCCTGTGCTGGTGGTTTTCCTCCTGGTACTCCGGTTTCCTCCAACTGTCCAAAGACATGCAAATTAGGCTAAAATGTGTGAATGAGTGTGTGTGCCCCATGATGGATTGGCACCCCGTCCAGGGTGTACCCCGCCTCATGCCCCAAATCTCCTGGGATAGGCTCCCCTCCGTGACCCTGCACACAGGAAAAGGCAGTATAGACGATGAGTGAGTGATGTTTTCTGTAAAGATATTTAGGTGTATACTTATTTATGGAAGGAGAAGGAAGAACTTTTACAACAAATGAACATAAATGGTAGCAGGAAGTGACTTCTCACACCTTTGAGATGTTGCACACAATAATAGTTCCAACTGTAACTATTATTTTTGTTTAAAAAAAAAACGTATATGTCATTGTTATACAAAGTATTTAAAAAAAAGTATCCCAAAATAATTATGACAAAATAATTATTTGTCAATTGCTGTGTTGCAAAACAAATAAAGTAGTACATTAGTGACTAGTGGAAGCTGTAAAAAAAAAAAAAGAATTAAAAAAAAGAGTAGTGGTGTATTGTGAGCTGTATTGTGATTCTTCTTTGTCATGTTCATCCACTGTGTACTAAAATGGAAAAAGGTGCCTTTTTGTCATCTGCACCGAATTGGTTTGGTGGGGTTTATAAGGGACATTTAATAGGGTATTAAGGACATTCTACGCAGTTATGCTGTACCACCAGACAGGTCTGTGGTGCAGCAGCTGTTAATTGTTTGCTGGATTGTTTCGTTGTTACAGTAACAGCTCTTTATTAGAAAAATTTTATAAATTTTTGTAAATTTAATATAAAGTTATGGCTTTATATTAAACCACTTTATATTATGGCTTTATATTAAACCACACACTCCTCCCTACAATCACATCATCATTATTGTACACCAGATTGTACTTCCTGGCCCTGTGCCGTTAAAAAACATTGTGTTCTGGCATGTGTGTGTACTGAGTGTTTATACTTGTGTGTGTTCAGGGCTCGATAAAAGACCAGCTAAAGGCGTACGGTGCTCTGACAGAGAAGGTGACGCGCAGATACACCAGACAGATCCTGCAGGGAGTCTTCTACCTCCACAGCAACATGATCGTCCACCGAGATATCAAAGGTAGCAGCTGCAGAACACGTCGCAAACACATCAAACTATCGAGATTTTTAAACAGGTTCTTGACATCCAATCAGATTCTTGTTACCATGCAGTTTAACCTCACAGTGAGACTTAACAGGTTGTTTATTGATCCCTGAGGGAAATTGTTTTGTCTGCAGCAACAAGAAAAAAAACAGGTCACGGCAAATGACCAGGACACGGCAAGCGACACAAAACCTTACAAGGACATTACAAGGAGTTACGTCCAGTATTTAAAGTGGTGTAGAGTTAAATTCAGAGTGACGGATGATCCATAGCAGTCAGTGTTGCCAACTGTTTTCAATGCAAAGTAGCAAAAGCCTGCAGGGAAAAGTCGTTAGATGTCACTAAACGGCATCCTGCGCTGATTTGGGTATCGACTTTATCACCACATAGTATTTGCATAGCAACTAGTGGCAGACGGAGAAGGTAGTGCGCATACAGAAATTGACATTGGGTCATATTTTTGACTATATGCGTCTTGCGCCATGTTGCTACAGTCGCTTTTAGCTGTTCTTTAAACTCCAGTGTTCAGACTGTGAAAGAAGTGTTTAATGCAGCTCTAATGTCGTAAAATCTCTCGTAGAAAAAACATACCTGTAGTAAATTAACAAGATTTTTACTATACCATTGTTTTTCTTTTAGTAAATTATTTTATATTTAATATATTTAATGATATAAAACATAAGTAACTCTAGTCATTATTGTAAATCTATATTATATATTGTATTATCATATGGTTGATTCGTGTAAGGCGGCACTGTGCGTACTGTGGCCTCGCACCTCCAGGGGCAAGGGTTCGATTCCCACATTGCATCTGTTCTCCTCGTGCTTGACGGGTTTCCTGTGGGTACACCGGTTTCCTTCCACAGTCTAAAGACATGCAGAAATTGCCCGTAGTATGTGAAGGTATGTGAGTGTGTGCACTATGATGGATGGAGTGATGGCATCGGCACCAGTACAGCGTTGGTGTGAATCTGGAAACTTCTGTTCACTTACACTGGACCTTAAAGTCTGATGCATCTCCGGTTTATAAACCAAGCGTACTGGGGAAATTCCCTGGTGTATCACATCGTCATAGCCATATGCTAAGAATACACCTCTTGACACCGCTGCCTTCCCCGTAAAAAAAAAAAATCACCTTTTCAGAAGGCTCAAATTATTCTGCTGCATCATGCATAGAAAGCAACTAAGGAGATCTGGAACTGGGTTCAACACGTTATCCAAACCTCGAAGGATAGTGCTGAACCGTCAGCCTTGTGGAAGAAAAAAACAACTGTGGCCTCGCACCTCCAGGGGCAAGGGTTCGATTCCCACCTTGCATCTGTTCTCCCCGTGCTTGACGGGTTTCCTGTGGGTACACCGGTTTCCTTCCACAGTCCAAAGACATGCAGAAATTGTCCGTAGTATGTGAAGGTATGTGAGTGTGTGCACTATGATGGACTAGCACCCTATCCAGCGAGTACCCCACAGAGTACCCAAGGACGTGCTCCAAGCCTCCTGCAACCGTGTACAGATTGTGAGGGGTATAGCAAATGAGTAAGAAACAAAAATTTAACTAAATACAGTGAATAAAAACAAAGAAGGAGCTTCCAGACATGCACATGCACAGCTCATTCACGTCCTTTCTAGCGGCTGTATTGTTGGCTGAACGCCGCTGCTGCTTCTCTGTCTCACTCATGTCCGGCGACTAAGGGGAAGTCATAGTGACTCTCCTCTGGAGAAAGTCCCTAAACCCTGTCCAAAATCTCGCTAGATTTGTCACTAGTTGCTTTTTTAAAAACAATTCGCTGAAGGGGGTCTCAAAAGACATTAAATCTCACGAAGGTTGGCAAAACTGATGGTAGCAGCAATAAAACATTAAATAAATAATAATTCGGCATAAAGTTTGGCATGGAAATATTTTAATACAAACAATTATAATATCACATTTATACTGTAATTAGCCAGTTAAAATGCACGTAGGCACATGGACAGATAAACATATACAGTAGGTGCATGGACAGACAGATGCATAAGAACATGGACACACGGACACATAAAGACACAGGCACATGGACAGACACATGTTTAGACAGATACCTGGGCATGCACCAGTTTACATGGACACACAGACAGACACATAGACAAATAAATATTCAGATAGATACATGGACAAACAGACAACTGGACAGACCCATAGGAGCATGGAAAGAGAAACACATGGACTGACAGACAGACACATAGACACATGGACAGACAGGCAGGCAGTTCTCCGATCTAATCTGAAAGTGGTCCATGCATTTCCATCTTTTTGGTTCCAGCTCAACAATACATTTATTTCGGAACCAAGACCTGGTAGCATCAGGAGCTTTAACACAGCATGTACTTCAAACACAAATCACTTAATAAATAAAAGTCATGCAAATGGGTATCTCTTATTCTTTTCCATATAGATGTTTTCTACATCCTTGTGTTCAGATTAGATGAATTTGATGGTTCTCAAAGCCAGAAATACAAAAAAAAAAGTCATCTTTAGGGTTGTTATAGCTTTTATGCTGTTGACTGGAAAAATCCTGCAACATTTTAGCTTCCCAGTGGTGAAAGTAAGAACCTAAAGCTGGCCCTGGCATCGGCACCAGTACAGCGTTGGTGTGAATCTGGAAACTTCTGTTCACTTACAGTAGACTGGACCTTAAAGTCTGATGCATCTCCGGTTTATAAACCAAGTGTACTGGGGAAATTCCCTGGTGTATCACATCGTCATAGCCATATGCTAAGAATACACCTCTTGACACCGCTGCCTTCCCCGTAAAAAAAAAAAAAACATCAACTTTTCAGAAGGCTCAAATTATTCTGCTGCATCATGCAAAGAAAGCAACTAAGGAGATCTGGAACTGGGTTCAACACGTTATCAAAACCTCGAAGGATAGTGCTGAACCGTCAGCCTTGTGGAAGGAAAAAAACTAAGTCATGAATGGAGATCACTTAAACACTTGGTGAAGCCGCATGGTTTAAAAATGAACAGAAAAACCACACACAGTGTGATGAGGACTCAGAGGATTGGAACTAAACAGCTGTGTGGCTAAAAGAAAACCACTCGTGAGTGAGACTCATCTGTAAAACTGCTTCAGTTTATGAGGAACCATAAAGCTTAGATTTTGGAGTAATGGAAGAAGGTCATGTGGTCTGAAAGAGGGTATTTCAGAAAGATCATGGTTAAGAACAGAAATGCATGAAGCGAGTCCTTTTTTTGGGTTATTTTTTTTTTTTGTCCAGGCTGTGTATCTTTGCTTTGGCGTTCTCTTACATCAGGCACCAGTTCTGCTTTTAGCTCCGGCCAAAAGAATCAGGAACGAGAGAAACCCTGCATTCCTTCATTCCGAACTCATCAGACATGTTTTTCCATAGACAATCACATAAATCACGTTTCTCCACCAGACCATGCCTGCCTTGCTTCCATTACGCACCGGATAAGCGTGCACCGCTCGTGGTGCGATATCAGGCAGCATGCATGCCAAGATTAAACCTCAGGCATTTAACTGATTTATGTCCGCGCAAGCTGGTCTTTCACATTCCCATGATAAATCCAGGTCCTGTGGAAATATCAACTGAAGCAACAGAGAACAGAGAGGTACCGAGTGCCACTTTCCTTCCAACTTTCTTTCTCTCTGCACGTTCTGTCGTCAGTTCGGCTCTGCTCCCAGGGTGTGGAGGATCTTGTGGCTGGTGCGAATTAGTCACTGTTAAAACAAGCACAAATCTCACAGGCAACATACGTACCAGTGCGACAGAAAACAAGTCAGAACGGAGGCGTGGGAAGACAGCACGGCACAGCACAGCACGGCTCAAACTCTAAGTAACAGAACCTTAAACCCAAATACCTCTATACGTATTAGTCATTATGAGGTCTTGTCTCGGACGTACAAGCGGATGTTTTTACATGTCCTGCTCCAAACTTTTGGAACCGGAGTCCAGGAGATGTAATGACATCAAACCACACCAATAAAAAAAGTTCATCTGTTTGTTCAAGATGGCCGCCTTGTTATAACGTTATAGCATTTCCACATAGGCCTACAGTACTAGCTGGCTTTCCAGGATTGGCTAGTGGAGCTGTGATTGTGACTGTTAACACGAAATTAAAAAATATGATCAGTGCTGATGATGGCTGTATTTGATGTTCGCATGTGTGTGTGTGTCACTCAGGTGCTAATATTCTGAGGGATTCCTCCGGGAACGTGAAGCTGGGAGACTTCGGCGCCAGCAAACGCATTCAGACCATCTGCATGTCGGGCACAGGCATCAAATCAGTCACTGGCACCCCCTACTGGATGAGTCCGGAGGTGATCAACGGAGAGGGTTACGGGCGCAAAGCGGATGTCTGGTAATGACCTTTCACCTACATCTTTTACTTTAATCATTATTGAACATTACATTTACAGATTACAGGATTCATTCGCAGCGTTAATGGTTTATTGATGAACAACTGATATTATGGTTCATGATGTAGGAATAATTTATTATTATTGTTTTTATTATTTTAATTGAAAACTATATATGGTCACTTAAAGGCATGATGCAAATATAAAATGTTATATTATATGTACTGTAATATAAATTCAGTTAAAATTATTAATAATAATATGTTGAAATCATAGTAAAAGTTTAACAAATGTGATCTTTTTAGTAATTTATAACCTTGATGATCGATATTTTCACTTGCCAGAAAATATTCAATTTCTAATTATTTATCTTTTTTGCTTACTTATTTATTTATCCTCCTTTAATTTAATCAACTTTAATAAACTTAATAAACTTTTCATAAGTTTTTGAGCATGGTAAGAGCCCCAAAAATCGTGAAATAAAAAAATTTTTATAACAAACAATTTTATTTAATATAAAAAAAAAACAGTACAAAAAAAACACAACAATGAATTAATAACAAAAAACAGCATAACAAAGTAATTTGAAACAAAAAAACTAAGTAGAAACAAAAAACGAACAAAAAAACACAACAAAAAATGCAACACCGAATTAGAAGTACAGTAAAATAACACAAATACAAAAAAACAACATATTAGAAACACAAAATAGCATAAATAAAAAATACAACAACTTTAAAACAAAAAAACGAAACAAAAAAACAAATTAGAAACAAAAAAACAAAACAAAAAAACAAATTAGAAACAAAAAAACACAACAAAAACACATCGCCAAATTAGAAGTACAACAAAAAACTGCAAAAAAGCAACAGCAAATAAAAAAAGACAACAAATAAAAAGGAAAACACATCAAATCAGAAATACAACAGTAAATCCTGACACTGAGCAATAAAACCTAAAACATAGCTAACCCCAAAACACAACAGCAGAACCAAATGCTTTTTTTCCGTTCCCTCTCAGGAGTGTAGCGTGCACGGTGGTGGAGATGCTCACCCAGAAGCCTCCGTGGGCCGAATTCGAAGCGATGGCGGCCATCTTTAAAATCGCCACTCAGCCCACGAAGCCCAATCTGCCCGAGAGCGTATCGGACTCGTGCCGGGATTTCCTTCGCCTGGTCTTCGTGGAGGAGAAGTGGCGTCCCACTGCGGAGGTGCTGCTCAGCCACCCGTTCGTCCAGGGCGGCTTCTGATCGGCTCCGGAGCCAACGATGCCCGGAGACACGCCCCATGTGCTGGTCCACTCCTGCCCACTAATGATCACCACTCTGCCTTGGTCCGGGGGAACTGGCGCCTGTTCCAGCCAGCCCACTCAGAACACAGCAGACTCCTGATCAGGGGCTGTGTATCTCACACACTCCCACTACACACACACACACACAGAGACACACATAAGCACACACAGAGCAGGCATGGCCCTAAGAAGCTGTTGTTTACAATGACATAACATTCAGACACATCAGCAGTGACATGTGACCCAATTGGCTTTGCAGAAATAGTGAAGAACACAGCGGGAAGGCTCATTAAGTTTTATCCGCAACGTAAGACTAAGGTTAATCACGACCTCGCCTGTTTTATTGATTCGCTAGGGATAGTGGCTAGAAGGTTGTGAGTTTAAATCCCAGAACTGCCAGAGAGCCATGACCGGGCCCTTAGACAAGACCCTCAGCTTGCTCAGCTCTATGTCTGGATTGGATTCATAATAGATATAAGAATATCTTACCTTTTTTTTTTTTTTTTTGTAATCTCTATTTTTCTGTAGAGTTATACAGTATGTAATTACTACAAACAAGATCTTCAGCCCTGTTCAGACTGGATTAATAAATTTCACATGGGAATAATACACTGCCTGGCCAGAAAAAAAGCTGCACACTCTAGCATTTAGTTTGAGCGACTTTAGTTGTGATAACGTAAGGAGAGCCATTGTACAGTACATTCAATGTACATTCAGTACATTCAGGTCGTCAGCTGACCCCCAGATCATAACACCGCCTCCAGAGGCTTGAGCACTATGCATGATGGGTGAATCGCTTCATGTGCTTCCCTTCTTACCCTGATGCACCCATCGCTCTGGAATAGGGTCAATCTGGTCACATGACCTTTTTTCATAGCTCAAAAGTCCCATCTTTATGCATCCTAGCAAATTTTGATGAGTCTCACTAAAAGTGGAGTTCTTATGGCCACAACGCAGTTTACTCCCAGTGCTCTTACTCTCACTATTAGGCATTGCTCGGTCTTCACCAAGTGTTAAAGTGATCGCCCATCACAGTCAGTCATTATTATTATTATTTTATTTCTGACAGCTTCTACACTACCTGTGCATGGTTGAATAATTTCTGAGACACTCGTTACTCAAATTCCAGTCATTTAAACGTTTTCACTGCTTCATACAGGCCAGTAATTTGACCTTCCTGAAACGGCGACTTTTTTTTTTTTTGGCCGGGCAGCGTACAGTATATACTGTAGGGATTACATTGAAAAACAGCTAACTAACTCTTAAAACATAGTGCAAGTATTTAAGATTAGGATAATAAGTTTAAAGAATTCGAACATCAGAGTCCATTTCAACTCCCCCGACTCAGCGTCCCGGAGCGGATCGATACTGTAAGATACTCTTTGAGTAATTCCTCTTAAGCTCGCTGTGTGACGGTTAGAATCTAACCAATAGAGAAAAACGACACAGAGCCGCACTTGCACGACCACCAAAGTGGTAAATCCAGACGACCAGACGTTTGTTTCTTCCGATCTTTGTGGATCTTTTTTTTCTTTTCTTTCTAAAAAACATGAGGTCGTTCTGTTATTCGACATTTGGAAGCACTCGTATTTCGATCACTGTAAGTGGTTAAGCAATTTGACGTGCAAGATAATCAGATTTGAAGAATCCTATTTTTATAAATATGTGTCATTGTTCTTATGTTTTGTTTTTTATTTCATTCTGGATGTTATGGATGTATTATTTGAAAAAGCAATAGTACTGATGAATACTGTAGTGGGACTGAATCATGAACATTCCTCTTAGGTTCAGTCTTTCGTATCGACCTGAGTGTATTCTTATCGTCAGGAACAACCAAAGAGCACATACGGTATGCAGCTATATATCTGGAGGTTCGGCCTGTTTTTACAACTTTACTACAGTTAGTGGTTCGACTGTATATTGGAATGGAGGTAGAATCTCCTCCATGTCGACCTTTAACAGAAAAAAAGAAATTGTAATAGTGACAGTCATTTCATTTCCATGTGCAGTGCTGCGGGATGTCATGTCTTTTATCGTACTATATAGTGCTGTGCAAAAGTCTTGAGCCCCCTCATTTCTTTATATTTTTGCTCCCAAAGAGCCTGACTTTCCTGTATTTTTAATGTAGTCTTGAGTAATAGTTCTCCAGGCTTCCTCATTTGGCTCTCATTCATTTTTACACTCCAGTCCATGTACCTGAGTAATGTTTTTTGTTTGTTGCACCACACAGCGACTTATGAATCATTCAAGCATAAAAGAAACATCCAACCTAAGACATAAACCAGTGAGAAACAGGTGCAGAGGATCAGGCCGGTGTACTGGTGTGTACTGCTGATGCTGAATGCTGAGTGGTTGGAACAGACAAGAGGGGAAATGAGGTCGCTGCTGAGGTTGTCACATAAACAAGCTGTTTTTAAATCATATCTTTAGGCACTTTGCAGTTTTATCTATGACATTGAATTAGAAATGGGGGATGTTAAGACTTCCTCGCACCGTTGTTAAAGTGTTCCATAAGTCATAATTAATGGCTGTAACATTTATATGAAAATAAAATAATCGTAATTGTTTGTCCAATCAGCATATTATAAATTATTCATACCCTTTCACTCATCAGTGTATTATACTATAACATGATGAATGTGGTTGGAAAATCTGAGTTTTTTTAAGAAAAGAAAAAGAGACATGACATCTTTCAGTGAAAAATTCCATTGTCAGTGTTTGTTTTGTTTTTTTTACATCAGGACGATTTGTCACTGCTGCAGTGTTTTCTTTATTCATTTACAGAAACAAAAATGTCCTCCAGTTTATTGTGCCTTCTCCATAGGAGCTGTTCCTTTTTCATTTTCCTTCACAGAAATGACTACCATCATTGTTTTTTTTGTTTTTTTTATTGGTGCATTCTGTTGTCCTTGTCCGTGACCGATGCTGTATTTTTGACATACAGACTTGCTTAAAGTGATGAAGATTGTATTGTGAGTACAGAGCTTATCGGAAGCTAGACACCTTTTGAAATCCTTTAATGGTGTTTAAAACATTTAAAACGTTGATATTCAGCGTTTTAGACGAATGAATTCTAGAAACCGAGGTGCTCTCGGAGGTGAGGTGAATATAATATAATCGCAATTATAATAAAGTGACCCTGTGCCTTTGATAAAACTATGTATAAATATCAGGTGTTCTTTTTCTATATGAACTTCCTAAGTACAAACAATGTTTTTTCCCTCTGTGGGCGTGGCTAAAACCAGGGAAAAAATGGAACGAAGCTAGTCGAAGCAATATCACGCATTTTGTCTAAAATTTCTTAAAACCTTTTGATCTCTGGTGTGATTATTACAGATATACTGTAGATGTATTATATATTAATGATGTACAATAACAGGATCGGACCGCCACGACATCACCAGTGCACACGTCTGTGCCTTACACACGTTAGTCAGAAACAGGAAGGGGAAACATAAAAAATATCTATATAAGGTTTGTTTTAGAGGGAAAAAAAAAAAACAGTGTTAAAGTTCTGTCACTTAAAGTGTTTAATTAAGTGCCAGATTTAAAAAAAAAAAAAAAAGGAAAAGAAACCTGAACTGAACCTTAAAGGGTGTCTATGTTTTCTGTAAGCACTGTACAGATTGTACTGCACTTTTTTCAAGATGTTTTATTATATTCCAAATACGTTTAAGTCATGATATTACCGAAACTTGTCGAGCTGCATTTTTTCTTTCCTCTCTGAGTAAACATTAAAATGACCTCCGAGGTTTTTGAAGGAGGCTAGGAATGAAAAAAAACCTTCTTTATTGCCTTTATGATAAAACCAGAGCACATTTATTCTGAAAGTGATTTTGTACATTGGAATAAATAAAGGAAAGTTTAAAAAAAAGTATATTAAAAAATCATGTGGTTTGATGCTTTTTTTTAATTCAAATTATTAAACATGCAATGAAGGATTTTATTGAAATCTTAAATCTGATTGGTCAGAAGGTGTTGGTTTATTTTATTTTATACAGTATACCAGCACTTCATGACCAGCAGGGGTCAGCCCTTCACTCCACAATAGTCCAGGGTCAAGGGTTCGATTCCCACCTCAGGTCTGAGTGTGTGTTGAGTTTGCATGCTCTCCCTGTGCATGCAGATTAGTCTAACCGGTTAGTTCCAATGTAGTGTGTGTCCCCTGTGTGATGGACTGGCACTCTGTCCGCCTCGTGCACATGAGCTCCAGATGTTCTCAGAGCCTGTACAGGATAAGCGATACAGAAAATGAATGAATGAATATTAAAGAGAAAGCAGAAAACAAGAATACAAGATTAAACTACAATAACAGATGGCATGCTGTTACAGGTTTGGTGATTTAACCCATGATTTACAGTACGTTACTTTCAACCTTATCAGTCGAGGGGAAATTTGAACAGCTGTGGAAGTTGTGGAAGCTGTGCAAGTCCTATGACTGAAAAACAGAAGCTGAACGTGAATGGAAAAAGGGTGTGTTGGTTTTTTTTGCACTTCCTTCAAAGCTTTTGATTCCTCCTTCATTTCGGTAAGATGATGAATTAAATTGATGGGAAAATTCCTAAGGGGAGGAATTATACAAAAGAGACAACATAAAGTGCACGTGCACATGTGCAGACAAGAGCGACAAAGTGACGACACTACAACATGACTCATTTCAATACTCCGTGGTGATGAGGTCATGAGTTGAGGGAGTGGGAGGAGAAAAAGTAGCAGCAAAGATAGAAAAGAGTTTTGTGCAAATAAGTAATAAATATTGCGCAAAACAACAATTACGGGTTGGTATGAACAATTGTTGGATGGTTGTTGATCAGTGTGTTTGCATGTGTGTGTTTATCAGTTCAGTCCCGATGCTTTGAGGTAGTTGAGTTTATCTAAGTGATTGTGTGATTGTGTGTGTGTGTGTGTGTGTGTGTGTGTGTGT
>JAQMYG010000019.1:18154197-18184772 GCA_030014215.1 Clariallabes teugelsi | reverse complement strand
AGAAGCCACACTTCCTTATCCTAAGATTGACAGGTACAGAAGCCACACCTCCTTATCCTAAGATTGACAGGTACAGAGGCCATACCTCTTTGTACTGAGATTGAAAGGCACAGAAGCCACACCTCCTTATACTAAGATTGACAGGCACAGGAGCCACACCTCCTTATATTAAGATTGACAGATACAGGAGCCACACCTCCTTATATTAAGATTGACAGATACAGGAGCCACACCTCTTTGTAATAAGATTTAAAGGCACAGAAGCCACACCTTCTTTTACTGGGACAGACAGGCACAGAAGCCACACCCCATATTGCTAGGCCATCACAGGGGCCATGCCTCCTAAGATTGACAGGCACAGAAGCCACGCCTCTTGTTACTGGGCCCGACAGGCACAGAAGCCACGCCTCTTTTTATTAAACTAGTATTGGTACAGAGCTCTAAAGCTGTTAATGTATTTATTTATTTTTTTCCCTCTAATATACTCCTTATGGCAGACTTTTCCCAGTGACGATAAGCACTTCCTGTTTCAGGGTCCCATAACCGCACGTGGCATTGCACTCGTAGGCTTGTACAAGTAAACAGATGCTTGTTACACATTCCTCATCCGGCCTTCACGTGTCCAACGATCCTCCTCACGTCACCGACTTGGCACGACTCGCTGATCTTTGGCCTAGTAGGCGTGAGTTAACGTTCGTCCCATGCCAAACCGTGGCTTACAGGAAACCAGAAATGTCAGTCCCAACAACTTTCAGGACAAAAGCTCCTTTTGGCTGCGTTGGAAGCTGCGATAACTGCAGCGCAGACAGCGAGGCCTGCTTTTCCGTTTGGCACAGAGCGAGAGAGATGTCTGGGGAGAGCTCCCGTTACAGCTATTTCCAAGAAAGCCTGGAAAGAGCACAAGGCTCTGAATCGAGCATGTGCTTCACGTTGCCAAAGCAAATTCTGTGAAACGGGCACTTATTTTAGCTACAACCTGCCTGCCAGCTCAGCAGGAAGATATATAAATAAAATGCTTAGAGGATGCATTATTTTTATTCCCTTTATATGTAGTCATGACGCTTTTATTTGGAGTGGTGGCTCAACAGTCATGGTTCTGGGTTGCTGATCAGAAGGTCAGGGGTTGAAGCCCCAGCACTGCTACCTTGAGCAAGGGACTTAACATTGTGTACTCCAGCAGTTCCATATCGGAGAGACTGCACGCTCTGAACCCGGCTTCATAACAAACCAGCAGAGCTGACCAGTTTCACTCCGAACTCCTTAATCCTGAGAAAGATCTTCCCATGCCTCTCTGACCCCACTGCACTCTGAAATCAATCTGTTATCGGACAAAGCGGACTTGAGATTGAGAGCAGAGAACTAAAGCAGAGCACCAATAAATATGTCCTCTGTGTGGGTCTGAGCAAATTAAATAGTATTTCTCACAGCTGTTTCCCGGCATCAGCAAGCTCTCGGCAAGTTTTATTTTCTGTCCTCTGATGCAAGTACGAATTTCCCCGAGTCTTCCCAGTTGGGTTGATGAGATCAGGCTGAGACTTGTGCCCTGACTCGTTTGCGGACACGTTTAAGATTTTATCGCTTGGACAAAAAAAGAATTGGATAATAAGCTCAGTGGAACCGAGATCAAGTGTTTAAATTCATCATGACGTCCCACATGTCCATCTGTAGTTGGAGAACAAAAGAGGAAAAAATGGTCTGTTCTTGCTAAGGAAAGCAAGGAGCTTCCATATGATTTAGAAAGGGGCAAAAGGAGCAAATCGAGCCTCTAGGCCGTTTATTGAAACCTGCTCCTAAAACCTGGCGAGACGTTTCAAACCAAACATCATGCGTATTAACTCCACAGATGGAAAAAGAGAAGCCTGCAAGCGTAGGAAGGGTTTCCCCCAGAGGTTGACGCAGATCTAAATTACACATGCCACTGTTGGGGATTTGCTTCTTTTGTTCATCAGAGTATCATATATACGGTACGAAGAGATCCAGCATTCCAGTCAGAGCTTAAGCCCGTTTGTCACAGCGCTCTCTTCCCAGTCCAGGCCCATCCTCGCCCTCCGGGTTCTGGCTCGTCTTCAAGCTGCGCTTAAGTAATAAAGGCGCTCTTTTACCATTTAATGTTTTTGGCTTCTTGCCCATTAAATGTCATGGGAAAATGGCACAGAGTCAGAAGCGTGTGTTTTTCCTAGGAGTGCGCGTTCACATTGTTCGGTGTTTGTGCGATTTTTAACTCGAGGCAAAGCGGATTTTGATGTTGTAATCGATCTAAATAAGACCTGTCTTCATTCAGTCTTTCACAGATAGAAGCCAGATAAAGTTTTATTTTTGTTTTTGTAGATTGCACGTCTGATGAAAAACTGGAATTTGTTGGCTTTCCACACGTTCCCTCACACTGAGCTGTGAACTTAAAAGGCAACGACAAAGTAAAGTGAATCTGTTTTTGGTCAGCATGAAATAGTCGAGCGATCGATTAATGTTTGCGTTCTCAAAGCAAAACATTGTGGAGACTCAGAAAATCAGAAGAGGATGAGTTTAAGCCCCAGCATTTCCAATCTGCCACTTTGGGATTCCTTGCGCAAGGTTTTTTAACCCTTTCTGCTCTTTCTAGCACGACGCTCTGAACTTCTGGCGATCTTAACAAACTGAGACAGAGGCAATCAAAACATTAGGCAATTTGTTTTTGCCAGTCCCCATCCACTGTCTTTCTAAGAATTATTAAAGATGAACGCTGGCGTGTGCTTCCTCTTGTGTCGAATTTAAGCTTAGTGTGATGGTACAGAACGGGTCAATGACAGTCCTCTTCTGCATACCGAAACTCAAAGACGACCACAGTTGTTGTTCTGGTTGGTTGACGGACGTCTGAACAGGACATGCCAATCGGGACGTGATTGTCCACGTCAGTTTAATTCACTCACCTCTCCAAGGAGACCTATTAGACCGTCTTGATGAACGTCTCAGTGTTGAACCACTAGACAGCTTGAGAATAGCATCAGTACACGCCAACGTAGAACATCACGGTATGTAACGATGTGCAGATGTTAGACAGGGATGCCTACTAATGCTTTTCTGACTAAGCTGCTGTTTTCAGTGTTCTCATTTTTAACGTCGTTTTGATATTTTTTCATTTTATTTTATTTTTTGTGCCCATCAGGCTCCGTTCTGGACGTCATCAAACACATCATCTCACGAGGCGAGCACAAAACCGGGGTGCTGGATGAGCCGAGTATAGCCACCATACTCAAAGAGGTTTTACAAGGACTCGAGTACTTGCACAAAAACGGGCAGATTCACAGGTAAGCAGACATTCTGGACATTTTAGACACAACAACTAATCTAGTGGTCTTTCCTGAGTTTTATTTGTCTCTACATTGTAAAAGAATACTGGAGGCGTCCAAAATATGCAATAAACTCATTAGAACAGTTGATATTGAGATGTATCTTCTATTTATGCTCTGTGAATCCTTCATAACGGCTCTAACCCGAGGTGCTGTTTGTTAATTGGTGATTTCTGAGGCTGGTGACTCTAAATGAACTTCTCCTCTGCAGCAGTGGTAAGTTTTGGTCGTGCTTCCCCGAGAAGGTCTTCATGAGAGACAGTTTCATCGTGGTGCTTGATGGGTTTTGCAAATGCACTTGACACAGTACTGTTCTTGGAAGACCTGCTCCAGAACAGTTGACCTTCATGTCTTAAAATAACAACCGACTGTTACTTATGATGATGATGTTACTTAATTACAAAATGCCATGTGTGTTATTTCACAGTTTTGGGAAAAAATCCAGTTTGTTCTAGAATATAGAAAATAAATCACAAAATAAAAATAGTTAATTAGAAGGTCTTTCCAAACATTTGACTGATGGTGTATATGCAATAACCTGTGGCAGGAGATAAATGCGTCTCTTGACGTTTTTGTGCAATTTGGTGCTCAAACTGGAATGTGTGCATGCTTGAGAAACCCATCTCCTGCTGAACTGAGCACATTGACCAATCAGGGTGGACATCAGGAAAAGATGCTGGTATCTAAGGAGACCCACAGAAGAATTTAGCAAAGTAAAGATTCGAACACAACAACCTCAGTACATTACCGCTGAGTAAAACATTTAAATAGAAAATGCAAACGACGCTAACCAGATGGAAATGCGTTACACCACTCGTAGCAGAAACGTTTACAAACAAGTCGTAAATGCCAAATAATGTTTTACAACAATTGTTACTAATACTTATTTACACTTGTTTGTTGCTTATTAATCATTTTGTTAAAACCATTAGCTAGCTAATAGAGCTGTGCAGTCGATTAAATTGATCGTTTGTAGGTCGACGAAATTTATTGAATCAATGGTGCAGTTTTTGATTATGAATCGACTCGCACTTAAAATTCTATTAAAAATTTTATTAGTCATTTACACCGTCTGTGACATAAAAAAAGGAAAATGACACAACAAACTAAAATTTTGCTTTAAAAATGCAATTAAAGAAAAACTTAAAGCTGGAAATGAAGCTAGAAAAATTAACTAGAATTAAGCAAAAAAATTATATTATATAGAAACAGAATTTATTACAATAATAATTGTAAATAATTGTGTAAAATATGTACAATTTTGTATGTATGATAATATGTAAAAAAAAATATAGCATGGGTATATCTTACATTTCTTAGATAATTTAGATTAACTCACAAAATGCACAAATCCATTAAAAACAAAACGCACCTTTTGCCAAAATGCACTTCATACACTTCAAACATGCAGCAATCTTACACAAAAACTTACGAAGTACTATTTTTCTTCTTCTTTTCTGTTTATGGCCGGTTGGTGAAACGCTGCCACCTACTGGACCGGAGTGTGGGGCGGACAATTAACACAGAACAAGTTATACAATGTTTCTCAGTATTTATTTATTTTTAATACTTGAGAAAAATCCAACAATGAAAATGTGATCTTTAAAGTCAAAATTAATCAAATATTTAAAATTTATTAGCTACTTAAAAAAAATATTATTTTAGCTTTCACACCAACCCAAATAAATATAGGACTGTGCAACAGAGGAGAAGTTCAGCATGCTTAGTGGGATTTGTTTGCAAGTCATTGCAAAAACAAGCTAACAGGAAGAGACTATGTTTATTCAAATAACTGCTCTGTACAGCCACCATGTGCATGAAGGGCATCTCAGGATACGCAGCACGTCATATAGTTTAAGATATGGATCATATACATATGATTAGAGCTTGGCTGAATATCCATGCTGCTTCCATCCTAAGAGATGTCCTGTACTTTAAAATGCGTGGAGGTGTCGTTCCTACATGAGTCACTGTTTTGGCATCACAAATGAATATTGTGTTTATTGATTTATTTAATTGTGCTTGTGATCCACACTGTGAACCATATTTTTTCATGTACCAAGATTGTAAGAACACTCTTGTTAAATCTTTAATTAGACTACAGTCTGTAGGGTTTGATTTATGAAGCGTGTAGATTCTACATCTGGAGACATTATTTTTTTTGGTTCCTCAGCTAAAGCAATTCATCTTAGACATCTGTGAACATTTATATCCTAAGAACTTTATTCAGGACACAAATGAGGAGACTCAGGTTACGTGTCTGTTTTTACACTGTTGCTATTCCCCAAACACTCCCCACGCAAAGAACATCTAATTCAACCTCATTTAAATTCCTCGGCTTATTAATATTAATCCTGCTCTTTTCCTTTCTTGTTTTCCGAGACCGGATAAATCAGCCAGCGTCAATAATTCATGGCTCTTTAGCTTGGTTAAGTACCTGCACCTCGCTAGTGGGCGGCTCATGAAACAGCTCTTTGTCACGGTAACTTAAAGAGCAATGAAAAAAAGAAAGGTGTGGAATTACTGACGCCTGGTTTCACTTAATTTCGGAGTCATTTAGCTCGGAGTGAGCAATGTGAACGCACTACTGTATGACGCTATGCAGTGCAATAGATTAAAAAGAACGAACGACTCAGACCAGAAGATATGAGAGGTGAGCTGCTCATTCTGTTGATCATAATACGTCCTCAGCTGCATTTTCATTGCTGGAACTATAGCCAAAATTTGTGTATGTAGACGTGTCGGAAGTCTGTTTATTGAAAATGTAACATTTTATTTCTAAACAAAAGAACGAAATTAACTAAATGACTCAAAAAAAGATTTGTTTTTTTCGATGAATGAGATTCAAAGAACGGAGTTACTTACTTACTTGTCATTGTCGCAAAGCAGCTTTACACAATCAAAAGAATTATTTAAGTTTGTATGGAATGTGAATGTGTATGAATCAAAATGGTCAGATAGTCCCTGATGAGCAAGCCAAGGGCGACAGTGGCAAGGAGAAACTCCCTGAGATGGCAATAGGAAGAAACCTTGAGAGGAACCGGACTCAAATAACTGAATTGCATCAAGCAAGGAAAATAAGTACAGAATTTTTGAAGTTCTTGGAGCTAGGTTAAGAAACATTTAACACATCATAAATCTCTGGAAGGTCTGTGCTGAACCGTCAACTTTTTGGAAGAAATGGAGAACATGTGGTGAAGTCACATGGCACGAAAGAATCAACAGTAAAAAACATGACAGTGTTTAATGATAAAAGAACATTTCCATACAAGCACCGTGTGCCGAGAACTTACAGGATTGGGACTAAACTGGTATAAAAAAAAAAAAACACTTGTTAGTGAAACTAATCAGGAAAACAGCATTTAAATTTTATACCGAGCATTAAGATGCGAGAACTTTGGAGCAGTAGAGAAAGGTCATGTGATCTGATGAGTTCAGATTAAGCCTATCTCAGAGTGATGATGTGTTGGGATGAAAAGGGAAGCGTATGAAGCGATGCACCCATCATGCATAGTGTCCACTGTATAAGCCTCTGGAGGCAGTGTTTTGATTTGGGGTTTCTTCAGTCACTCAGGTTTAGACTCTGCAACGTTATGTGGCAATAAACTAAAGTCAGCTGACCACCTGAATGTACTGAATGACCAGATTATCACATCTGAGGTTTTCCCCCCCCTGATGGCACGGATATGTTCCAGAACCTAAATTGTAAAATTTGTTTCTGGAATCATTTCACACACGAACTGGACACCACGTTGTGTACTGTAATCCAAGCTGAAGGTGATTTTAAGTGAAAAGTTAGCGTGTGCGACTGTTTTTTTTTTTTTGTTTTTTTTTTGGCCAGGTTGTGTATTTACTGTAAGCAGGGTTTAAAATTACTAGTAGGTCTAACCGTCCACTTTAGTTTAATGTCAGTATAAGGGCTCGTTTTTGTTGTTTGCGAAATAAAGTCAGCATCCCATTCTGGAATTATTATGCTTTTATTATTATTTTTTAAAAGAAGAAAACTTTTCTTTTGACTTTGTTTGCTGTTCGGAGAAAACAGAGTTGAAAAGATCACGAAAGCAGCTGCACACACCAGTGTATGTATGTGTGTATATGTGTGTGTGTGTGTGCAAGATCGCTAATTCACAATGACATCCTCGATGTCATTGTGTTTAAACACGGGTACAAGGCTGAAGAAGCCAACTGCTAACCGCATGGATGGTTGCCTAAGCTTGTCCTAATTAAGAGCTAGCCTACCTTAATTTGCTGTAGCTTTTAAAAATGTTTGAGGGTGAGGAGGGTCTTTTTGTGTATGAGGTCACAATATGTGGAAAATCTGATTTGCATGTTTAAACCCTGCTAATCCAAAAAAAAAAAAAAAAGTGTTTTTTTTTCCCCCATCGTTTCATTTTCTCCCAACCATCTAAAATTTTAAACATGGCTAAATAGTGAATGTTGCATAATACAGTATGTCCCTTTAAATCCTGTACATGTGTCGATACAGCTGCGCAATAAAACATTGTGACTATATATCAACATTTTCAAAGCGATGGAGTGAATCAAGAGTTTGCAGATGTTGTCACTCTCTTCATGAGAACTGTTGCCTCGAGTTAAAAGTGCAAATAGAAACATGTACTGTGATTTGTCCTGTATTTGCCCTCTAAGCCGGATCATGTGAACGACTATGATCGAAGGGATCACATGATGCTCAAGCTTGATCCAGGAGAATGCAGTAAGAGCCAGTGAAGGGTTTTTTGTTTTTTGGTGTGTGTGCATATGGAGAAACAACGTCTTTGCTACAGCAGCAGGGTCTTCAAAGTGACCAACCCCCTTCTTTGCCCTCTAGCAGCTACCTGACGAGCTTCTCACCTCGGGCATAGCGGCTTCACAGGGCACGCTAATTACTGGCATGTGGTTCACAGCTTCATGTTGTTTATTTATTTATTTATTTATTTTTGCTCCAGCTTAACCGGGTGGTTTTAAACGGCTCGAGCGAGTCACTCGGGAATGACAAAAGTACATCATGGCTTTCAGAGATCGCTTCGCTTGTCTCTTGCTGGGTCTCGTCATGGCGTTGAGCTGTCTCAGTTTTCATGCTTCTGTAATGATGATATGATGATGTCAGGGAAACATCACAGAGTGCTTTGTAATTCCTCTGTAGTGCAGGACAGTCTCAGATGGGGGCTTTAAGCCGAGGAGAGATCTAAAGACAGGGATGACAACATAACACTGTAAAATGTGTGCACCGTGCAGCTATAAATAAACGCAAGTCCATCTTAAACTTCTAAAGATGATGGAACTCACTAGCCTTTAATAATTAGGTCATGATTCTGAGTTTTAATTACAGTATCTTGTAAACTTCTTTAAGGTAAAGGCTCTGGGTAACTGATCAGAATGTCGACTGATTTGAGCCCCAGCTCCACCAGTTTGACGCTGTTGTGCCCTTGAGCAAGGACCTTAACTTTGTCTCTTCCAGTGACATCGAGTTATACCTGACACAAGCTTTCTACCTTGGATATAAATTTACAAAGAAACAATTCCAATGTACTGTAAAGTATCCATCCATGTATCCATCCATCTAGGAACCTCTGTAGTCCAACTAGGGACCATGAAGGCCAAAGGGGTTCCATTGTATTTATTCCCATTTGTGCGACCAACATTCACACTCTCATTCACACTATGGGCAATTTGGGAACACCAATTAGACTAATCTGCTTGTCTTTGGACTTTGGGAGGAAAACCGGAGAACCCAAAGGAAACCCACCAAGCACAGGGCGAACATGCAAACTTCATGTACACAGATATGATACAGGAATTGAATCCTGACCTTGGAGGCGCCACTAATGTAAATGAGCTATTCCATGAATACACTTGCAACTAATATTTATCACCAGAAACAAAACCCAGTAACATTAAACCTTTCCTAAATGTTGCAGGATGTTTTAGTTTATTATTCTGTATTAAAAAGCAGCTTTTAAATCTTTTAAATTAAGACTTGAGTTAAGCCAAATATTATAGCAACACCTGAACTGATTCCTGGTTTGGACTTTCTCATCACTGTATGTCACGACTCATGAGGGTTTGTGTTTGCCTGCAAACCTTTCTGACACCTTTAGATTGCTTTAAAAAAAAAAAAAAAAAAATTTTTTAAAGAAGGTATTTCTTTTCTGGTAAATAAAAAGTCTCTGAATCCCTGTGCTCCCATGGCAACCAGCATCCCCTTGAAAGCCTGGAACTATGGCTTTTAATTTAGACGGAATAAACTGTTAATTGCGACTGGCTAATTTTAGGCTGTGCTCTTTTTCGAAGGCTTGTTGCAGGTCTGGTGCACACACACACAGAATGAGATACACCGAGCCAAGAAGGTAGTGATTCAACATCCCACAGCTGCAATATAGAACGGTTCAAATGCAGGAATGGACACGTTATACTGCAGCCACCTGGAAAACGTAATGCATTCTCAGTGCAGGTGTGCCTCAAGGCTTGGGTTTGGGTCCGGTTATAGTTCCTGTGTTAATTCTTCTACTGATTTAATATGTGGATATATTGAGCTATAGTGGAATGAAGGCACACGGCATGTGCAGCCTGCAGGCCAAATTCAATGAAGTATTCAGAACTCTTCCTTAAACATCCACCAATACAGGAAAAATCCCAATGAGATCTTAATGAGAATAAAAGTGGGAAGAATTTTCCAGAACGCATCGCAGAGTCTCGACTCGGCTAGTTCTTGATCAACGTGAGGGGAAAGCATCAGAAGAGAACAGCTGGGTGTTAAACTCATTAAAGAGCTCTGACAGGATCTGAAGATCTACGATGGAGAAGTTGATGGAGGTCTAGCTGGAACTGTGTCTGGGACATGTCTTTAACAAGATGGACTGCTCCATTAGGCTGCGTACAGCACAAGCTTCCCCAGAGACCTTCTGGAGATGTTTCATCTGTTTATTGCCTTCAGTGCCAGACTTAATGCACACTGTGTGTGTGTGTTAGAGGGAGGGAGGGAGCATGTATGCATATGTTCTCATGTTATATAAGCACTGCAGGGTTTAACACAGCGGTGTTTCAGACTGCAGTCCATACTAGTTATAGTGCCTGTGCTGAACCATCAGGGAGTCTATAGGGGATGATAAGGACGATCCTGTCTACTGAAATCTGTGTTAAAGGTTTTACAGTTAAACTACAAAATAGTTTTCAGTGTACAGCCCAACGTCTCACCGTCTCACACGTTTGTGTGTTTGCATTCACGCAATGCAGGTTCTGTACCGAGTTGTCACACTTTGGTCCTGTAGTAGGAACATCATTTCATTCCAGTCTGTACAGCACGAGTTTCAAGGAAGAACGACAGGAAAAGCCTCCTGACCTGCCTTGGTTCAGTTTATTAACTGTAGTTTCTGTAGATACAGGCATAAGGTGCTAAATCATGTGATTAATTACATCATGGACACAAATAGTATGTGTCTAATTTACAGAATGCAGCATATACTGCTGTACCGTGCCAGCTCTCATGACTCACCGCGCTTATAGACCACTATATAGATGTCTGTCTGTCTGTTTATCCATCTAACCATCCATCTGTATAATCTGTCCTTCATTATCCATCCATCCATCCATCCATCCATATAATCTCTACTTCATTATCCATTTATTTATCCATCCATCCATCCATCCATCCAATCTGTCCTTCCCTATACATTTATATAATCTGTATTTCATTATCGTATTTTTATCCATCCATCCATCCATCCATCCATCCATCCATATGAACTGTCTTTATCAATTTATTTATCCATCCATCCAGCCATATAAGATGTACTTCATTATCCATCCATCCATCTATCCATCCATACACAGTAGTCTATCCTTTCCTGTCCAACCATCCATCCAACCATACAACCTGTTCATCCCTGACTTTGTCTCTGTCTATATATCTGTCTACCCTGTTCCTTTCCATCCATCCATCCATATAATCCTTATTTCCCTATATCTCTGTCCTTGTCTATCTATTTTATGTATTCTATCCTTCCCTTTACATTTGTCCGTCTTTCTGTTTGCCCATCCATCTATTCATATTATGTATTCTCCCCTCTCCATTTATTTATCTCCCCATCCATCTGTCTCTCCATATAACCTGTCCCTCTCTATCCTTGTTTCTGTCTGTCTGTTCATTTCATCCAACCAATAATCTTTCGTTCCCTATCGTTCTTATCCTTGTCGGTCTGTCTGTCTCTTCCATATATATTTTCCATTCATATAATCAGTCCTTCTGTTTTCTCCTACGTATCCATCCATGTAACCCTTCCTTATCTGTTTGTGTTTTTTGTCTGTTCATAATAGATAATCTGTCCTACATTGTTTGTCTGTCTGTCTCTCTAGACTCTCTATCTACCTTTCAACTTCTAATGCATTCTGTCTCTGTCGCTCAGTCTGTTCTAATCTTTTACATCTAGTCGCTCAGTTTATCTATTTATACATTAGTAAAAACCCTGATCAGATTTATCTGGGAGCTTTAAGAGATGCGTGTTCGTTGTCATGTTTTTTTCCCAACGTCCGTACTGTTTTTTTTTTTAAAGAAAGAAGCGCTCAGTGCGAGTTATTCCGTTTCTGTACTCCACCACTCTTTAATCTGGCTCCTCAGACGTGTGTGTGTGTGTTTGTAAAGGCTAAACATTTTACACTTATGTGTCTCTGGAGAGCAGAACTGGAAGCCACTCGTGCTTGGATATCGCCCGTGTTATGGCCGGCCTGCGTGACTCATCTAAACAAGTTGAGAAAACGTTTCCTGTGCTGCCCCCACTTGGACAGTCCGGGCAAGCAAAGCAAGACCACATCCGCACAAAGACTAATTTATTCATCTATTCAATCCTTGAATAATTAATCTGAAGACAATCCCGCTGGAATGAAAGGCAGCTAAATGTAATTATTCTGTTATAAGGAGAAAATATGTGACTCAGTATGTTTCAGAGTTGTTTAAAAGAGTGGGTGTTGGATTAATATATCAGTATCAGTATGTACTGACTTTCTTTTTATTTATTTATTTATTTTTTTGCCATAGTGCTGTATTAAGATTTTTTCTTCTTCTTCTAATGGTCACAGGATTTGTTGTTGTAGTACAATGACTGTATAGCTGAACTTTAACACGATTACATGAACCAATCAGTTAAGTTGACGCAAGTAAAGTAAAAGTACTTGCCTGAGAATGTACTCCACTACGAGTAGAAGTCACGCTTCAGATTTTAGCTTCATTTACTAAGTATCAAGTTCATGCTCTAAAATTTATCTTAAGTCCAAGAAGTACAAGCCAGTCCACTAAGAAACTGATTTTTCTGCATGTCTGTCTAGCCGAGTTACTAATAAACAGTATTTTAAAGTATTTTAAACACAATCGATGTTGACGCTGTTGATAACATCAAAATGCAAGTCAAGTAGAGATTGATATCATTAATTAAACGAATAACGAGTAGCCTCTTTCATTACTTCGATAGCTTAGCTAGCTACCCTGTAATAATATAAGTGGTCCACACAAGTAAGCATGGGCACGCCACTGGATGTGCCAGAACTTTAGAGACTGGTTATAAAAGACGGCATTGTTATTGGCATGACAACACAAACCAAATGCACAGCTGTTTTGCTCAGTATATTTGCTAGTTTTCTAGTCCGCTTCTAATCTTACCTCGACAATTGCATCTATTCGAGGCGCTCGAAAAAGGACCCAGATGGAATACCTTACCCAGGCAACCGTCAATCACTTTGGTTCGCTTAACCAATCAGCGCTTTTGTAACAACCTGCCAGTTATTTCTGAAAATTAAGAAAAAACTAAGAAAAAAGTAAAACGCTTACTTTTCGATTACTTTTGTCTGATCATCATCTGAAAAAGTAACAAGTCTCTATTTAAAAATAGAGAGTAAAAGTATAGGGTTTTCAGCAATAAAAATTGTCACTTACGGGGAACGTAAAGTAAAGATACGAGAAAAAAACTCTGGACAGAAGTGAAACCCGACGTGATGGTCTTGTGAGGTCATGGATTCATCATGTCATCTTTTCGGTCATGCGTTTCTGCTCACCACTGCTGTAAAGAGTTATTTT
Source organism: Clariallabes teugelsi (assembly GCA_030014215.1). Classification (NCBI taxonomy): domain Eukaryota; kingdom Metazoa; phylum Chordata; class Actinopteri; order Siluriformes; family Clariidae; genus Clariallabes; species Clariallabes teugelsi. The sequence goes on along the minus strand of JAQMYG010000019.1, from coordinate 18,171,383 downwards.
GGCTATTTGCAATACCGTAGCCTTAACACTTAAACACTTGAACTAGAAATATTAAAGCTTCCAGGTAAGAATAAACGGCACCATTTCACCATTATAGTAGAAAGGTGGGGAAGAAAACAGACGGCATGCGCCGAGGCAGAGCGTCTTAAATTAGCTGTAAACGCTTTAGCGTGGGAGTAAATTGAAAGGAATTTGACTTTTTAGCTGGCTGGAGGGTTCATCAGGCCGTCTAGACACGCAGGCCATTTCGCCATCCTCGCTTGTTGTGCTTTTCTTTTCAAAAACGATTCCTTTTACTGTGGACTGAGGTGACCTCCAGTGACAGCCTCGCTCGGGAGTCTGTCGCTATGACTACAGCTGGCAGGACAGTCCATTTTGTGTTATAGGAACCCACACACACACACATACACAGAGCTGTCCTCAGATGAACGTGCTGCTTCCCCACAGCGACAGAATTCATGCCTTGATGTACAATAGTCGAATTTAGTTTTAGGCATGTTTTTGGGATGCGATATCACTTTTATAGCACTGGGGGTTTTTGATTAAACCGTAATAAAAAAATGTGACCACTCAACTAAAATTATGGAAACACTCAGGCCTATATTTTGCCGATCATAGCTGTGACAACATCGTTTACTCAGGAAGATTTGTGTTTCCCCATAAATGTTTTTATTTTAGGGGAAAGAAAAAAAAGATTGCATGTGCTAGATTAAACTGTTTGTCTGCTTTGTGTTTGTGTGTTGTCAGGGATCTGAAGGCTGGAAACATCCTGCTGGGGGAAGATGGCTCCGTACAGATTGCAGGTACGTAACCCAGCCTGCACGTTCCCACGATTCCACGTCACTCGGTTTAATAATCGTGTGTCGCTCTTCGGTCGGCTTCACATCATTAAGCAGCGCTTAAAGCACACTAGATTTGAATGATTTGCTTAGATCAAACACACACACAGCCTTTTGTTAGTCATTGTGACATTACTGAGAGAAACCAAGCTGAAGGTTCAGTTGCGTAATCTTGGGCACGTACAGATGTCTGGACAAGCAAGTCACATGACTGAATCACGACAACAGGATTAACCTTCGAAAGCTTAAACACTAATGATTAGCTTATGGTTAGGTCAGAGACATTGTTTTGTTTCAGTGACCATCAGAGACACATCTCTGATGGTTGTTAAGAGGAACTGACTACCCAGTGCCCCAGATGAAACCGAGAAAACTGGGTCAAGAAAGGAAAGGGGCTCCATCACGCTGCCTACGTACACAGCCCAGAGTTCTTTGCCCCGCCCCCTGTGTAAACACCTCAGTCGGAACACTCCGACCCGATCACGGTGTAAACCTTTGATAATCTGTTGAACAGGTAAAACATTAAGCGTGTAAACGCTTGTTCTGATCGTTCCGCTTTGTTGGAATGAATATTATGTTCACGTTAAATGACATGACTGGTGAAAACTAGCAACTCTCTCTCACACACACACACACACACACACACACACACTTTACCTCAGACTTTCATCCACTGGTTCCTGGCTCACATTTCACACGCAGTAAAGCATCTAATCAATCATGAATCAAACTCCAATCGTCACGCAGTAGGCGGGATTTAATCCAGTCAAGTCAAATTTATTTCTAAAGCACATTTAAACACATTTAAAATTGACCAAAGTGCTGGACGATCCTAAAATATCTGCTGTAGTTAACAAAAAAAGTAAAGTCTGTCCTCAGTACATCAAATAATCTAGAAATAGTAATACAATAATCTATACAAATAAGTAAATGAATAAAAATAAAAGCAGTGTAGCGGGGAAGCCTAATTTAACCTCACAGATGGAGGAAAATACACGTCTTTCTACTAGTTTCTTCTCGACCTTTACACATTTATTTTTATCATTTTGTTTTTCATTTATTTTTATTTTTCATATTTTTCTATTTCTTTGACTTCATTTTTAAAACTGTTTTAGTATCAAAATTTTTTACAATTTATATTTATTTTATTTCTTAAAGTTTTTACTAATATATAAATGTTTAAAATTAATGTATTAATTAAAGTAATGTTTCTTTTTTATTAATAAATTTTTTCTAACAATTTAATCTATTGCAGTTAATATTTAATACTATTTAATATATTCAATATAACATAATTTGATATATAATTATTATAATTATTTAATTTATTAAAAATTTTTACCCCCCCCCACACACACACACAGTTTCACCTTTAATTTACATGTCATACACAGAACCAGCTCTATTACAGTCATATGAAGCTAATTTATTCAGCATTTCCTTCTGATCGGCTAAGCTGTATAACAGCGCAGGGGCGCGTCACTGTGTGCATCACTGCGCTCGACCGTGCAAAGACATTGGCGCAAAGTTATCCCTATTAAACGTTTCACACATCTTATCTGCTCAGCGTCCGTGTAAACAGTTAAGATGGAATATTTAGTCAGAACGATTTCAATCAGATGGAAGAAATATCGTCCGTGCAAATGCAGCTATCCTGGGTCTGTGTTAAATGTTTGAAGAAAATGAGGAAATCTGTAACGCTCTCCTTTCTGATGTCTCTGCATCCCACAAGCTGTCCTTTAATCCCATGAGCTGCCTCGAGAGAAAGAATTTACATATATTATACCGGATAAACGTCGACAGAGAATCTGCTGGTTTATTTTCAGCAATGCAAAGACTCTATAAAAAAGAACTATAGCTTTAATCACCTGCAGAGAATTTGCGATACGAGCAAACCGATTCATCGACTTGGCTCTTTTTACGACCTTGGTTTGGCGATAGGCGCTGGCGTTGCCGTTTCTCTTGGGGTGCCATTTAATCCGACGCCTTCTTAGAAACGTGGTTTGATCCGTTTGTGTTTAGTGGCATCGCGACAATAAGAGTCAAATGATCTGACTCGCTGAATAGAGCAGAAATTCCCATCACTAGTTTGAATAAACTTTACAAAAACAGGAGGGGATTTTTAATAGTCTGAAATAAAAACCTTTGAAGATCAAAGATTTTGGAACATGCAAGCGTGGATCAAAAGATGTGGTAGGAGTGAGTGTGTGTATGTCTGTGTTTAGGTTTGTTTCCATAATGTGTCGGTCGCACATCAGACGAATTTCTCACTGAGCGTACGCTCCACCGCTCGTGTTTTTCCGTAACCAGGACACAAATGCATTGTTTTCTACTTCATATCATAATCCTGTTTTGATCCATTGCTAATCTACTAATCCAAAGTTGATCTGTTATGACTACGAGCAGTTTCCACACTCTTGTCTTTTTTTCCTCCTCCTTCTTTTCTCTCCCTCCTCTCTCTCTCTCTCTCTGCACAGATTTCGGCGTAAGTGCCTTCTTATCTACCGGCGGCGACATCACCAGGAATAAAGTGCGCAAGACGTTTGTCGGGACGCCATGCTGGATGGCTCCTGAAGTTATGGAGCAGGTAAAACTACCACATGAACATTTTTTTTTTTTTGCTTTGGTGGGTTTCCTTCGGATACTCCAGTTTCCTCCCAAGGTCTCCTAGATAGGCTCTACGCCCCTCGCGACGCTGTTACAGTATAAACAGTATAAAAGATGAATGAATGAATAAATGAATGAAGCTTGAACATTATTCCTTCTGCATTGTCTCAAAGTTTCACACAAGAAGACTTCTTTTCGCTTCACTGCGTTTAAAATGTAAAGAGAAACAGCTTGTTTAAAGAAACAGAGACGCTCTAAATAATAAATGCTTTAATACAGGTAGTCCTCGACTTGGAAACATTTCCACAGATACGATAGGGGATAGCGCGGATTTAATATGTTTTACATCGTATATTTACAGACATTATTGTGCGCGAATGCCCAGAAAGTGAAATGAATAATCCTCTTTCAGGGTTTATTAGACGCTATTAATTTTCAATGCATATAGAACCTGTAAACAATATAACTGTTTAAGATAAATTCTTTAAGTTTTAAGAAAGTCTACGCATGATGCACAGCTCTAGTTTATAGACATCACAGTTAAGTTCACGATTGCTCCTGATCAACATCTGAGCAAAATGTATGATCAGGAATGAATCAGGAAATCTTCCCCTCTGTCTTTAGGTAAAGGGTTACGACTTCAAAGCAGATATTTGGAGTTTCGGGATCACAGCCATCGAGCTGGCCACCGGAGCTGCTCCGTACCACAAATACCCTCCCATGAAAGTAAGTGATGATGGTCCCACCTCTCTGTAACTCATGTTTACATGCTGTAGACGACTATAAGAAGATGTATTCAGAAGAAACATACATACATAACATACGTTCGACCCAGCACCTTCTAAAGTGTTCAAGCTTTTGCATGTTGTTTTGCAGGTGTTGATGCTGACCCTGCAGAACGACCCTCCCTCCCTGGAGACGGGCATCACGGATAAAGAAATGGTAAAGAAGTACGGCAAATCCTTCAGGAAGATGGTCTCGCTGTGTTTGCAGAAGGACCCAGAGAAAAGGTCAGGAATAATCTCGCAGCTCGCACAGGTGATCTGGGAGACGGCTTCTATTCAGCAAGGATTGAAGGGTTGAATTTTTTATAATTTTTTTTTTTTTCCCTCTCCTTGCGCTTATTCTTTCCAGGCCAACGTCACTGGAGCTGTTAAAACATAAGTTCTTCCAGAAGGCAAAGGTAAAAATCTCAGTCACTACTGAACTCCTGAAACGTCTCCGTATTGCTAGAATAGAATATTGCTTTTTTTTTTTTTTGGTGAATTCGAACAATTGCCGTTAATAACATGAACGATTTCCTACCAATGTGGAGGTCTGATAAACTCCATCTGTAACACTCAGACACTACCACTGCAGGCCAGCAGGGGGCAGAATGTTGCCTTTATTTTAATTTTTTGCTTTACTGTAGCCTTTTGTTTTTTATGAACATTTTTGGGATTTTAGATGTACGCACAAATTTTTATTTACCTTTACATTAACTTATTAGAAATATTGTTTTCATTCAAATTGAATGATTATGTAAAAAAAAGGTGGAGGGAAATAAAAACTTATGGAATAAGGATTCAGCACAAAACTGACAATTAATTCTGGCTGGTGATGAATTAGAGTAATTTGACACCTAAGAAAAGTGTATACTTATGAGTTAGTTTATTTACTTTTTTTTCTACAAAAGACAAGTTGAGTTTGCGCCAAAAACATTCAAAGAACTGTGAACAGTGGATTAAAATATATATATATTTATAAAATAAGCATAGTTAATCTTAGTAATTAAAATTATTTCATTATCAATTTTTTATTACCTTTATTGGTTTGCTAATAATAATAATAATAATAATAGTAATAATAATAATAATGCCTGCTTCTGAGTATTAAAAAAATATATTGCATTTTGTTTGTTTTATGTAATTATACCTTCATTTTTTTATTCTTCAATTTCAAAAGTTTTATTCTTTATTCCCTTTATTTATTTATTTATTTATTTTTACTATTTAATGTTTTGTATTTGCGGATACCAATGGTACATGCTGGTATTTAACGATACACTTTTATTTAAAACTGGATTTACACAGTTAAAATTTTATACACTCGAAACCTCACACGTCTTCTTGCATGATTTTGATGTCCTGCAGTTTTTTCCTTGATGTCCGCGAGTGACGTTGTGTTTCTGTTGGTTTTCACTGCTGTTTTTATTTCCCACTGTAGAATAATGAGTTCCTGCAGGAGAAGTTATTACAGAGAGCGCCGACAATAACAGAACGGTCGAAAAAGGTGAGACACAATGAACGTAATGACGAGGTTCTGCTTTAAAGCACGGGAAAGTGTAAGACATGCTTACATCACTCTCTGTGTCTGCGTGTGTGTCTGCGTGTGTGTCTGCGTGTGTAGGTAAGGCGGGTTCCCGGTTCCAGCGGCAGGCTGCATAAAACAGAAGATGGCGAGTGGGAATGGAGCGATGACGAGCTGGACGAGGAGAGTGAGGAAGGCAAAGCTGCTGTCGCTGCTTTAAGGGTAACACACACACACACACACACACACACACACGTCCTTAACCTTCTTTGTGTCGCTCTGTCCTTATTTTTCTCATTCTCTGTCTTTATCTGTCTCTCTCCCTGTCTTTCTCTCCTTCTCTCAGTGTTTCTCCCCTTGACTATCTGTCTCTCTCACTTTTCTGTCTCTCTGACTGTCTCTCTCTCTTTTCTTTCTCTCTGACTGTCTCTGTCTCTCTTCTCTTTCTCTCTGACTGTCTCTGTCTCTCTTCTCTTTCTCTCTGACTGTCTCTGTCTCTCTTCTCTGTCTCTCTGCCTGTCTCTGTCTCTCTTCTCTGTCTCTCTGACTGTCTCTGTCTCTCTTCTCTTTCTCTCTGTCTGTCTCTGTCTCTCTGACTGTCTCTGTCTCTCTTCTCTTTCTCTCTGACTGTCTCTGTCTCTCTTCTCTGTCTCTCTGACTGTCTCTGTCTCTCTTCTCTTTCTCTCTGACTGTCTTTCTGTCTGTCTCTGTCTTTAGGCCTTTCTGTTTTTGTCTCTCTGTCTCCCCCGTGGTCTTTAACTGTTTCTGTCTGTGTGTCTTTCTCTCTCTCTCTGACTGTCTGTTTCTCTCTCTCTCCTTTTTCACTTTGTTTCGTCCTGTCTTTCTGTCTGTCTCTCGTTCTTCTCCCTCTCGATCACCCCCTTTGTCTCTGTCTCTCTCTCCCTCCCTCTGTCTGTATTTCTTCTCTCCTCTCTCTCCTTTACTTTCTGTTTATCTATCTCTCTCTCTCTCTCTCTCTCTCTCTATACCCCCCGTGGTTGCCGTGTCTTGGCCGTGCCAGTTGCTGTTAAATATTTGTCTTTGTGTGTTTGTCTCTGTATTTGTCTGTGTGTTTTTTTTTCTTCTTCTTCTTTGTATCCAGCACCTGCACTGTGATCATTTTCAAAGCCCCATGTTCGTGTCCGTTCATATGTCCGTCTCTTGTGATCTGTGTTTTGTGTCCTACACCTGAAGGAGCAGTTGCCCAAGTCGGTTATCGCGCCCCGGCGACAAGTTCGCTTCGCTCAGCCTTTGGAAGTTCCTCCGGATAGGGTTGGGCTTTTTCTCCAGCACATACAGATGGCTCCATTAACAAGGAAATAACCGTCCCTTCTAGGAGAAACAAGCTGTATGAGAATATCAGAGCCGAGTCCATGAAAAGCCTCCGTGTTTTGGTTCAGGGTTAGCCGACACTTCATGATTAATTTCATGAACAAAACGTTCATGTCATGTCAGATGTAAATAAAGTTTTTCCCATGTTTTTTTTTTTTGTAATCATATATTTTTAGAAGCTGCGTCTCAAACGGTGCATTTTTGCACACCTCAGTCCATCTCACTATTAAAATCAGTTAATAGAGCACTATTAATACTTATAATAACATGGTTAAGGTGTACAGCCGGGCTCACCAGGATGCACTGAGGTTTATGCTCTAGATGGCCGAAGGCTGATGGATATATACATTTTGTCAGATTTAAATCCATCTATAAGGTTATAATAAGCTCCAGGCTTCTACGAAGGCTTTCCACTAGATGGAGATTTCAGTTCGTTCTGCCACGAGAGCATTAAAGGAGCATTAAGAGCATTAATACTCGCTAGTGATGGGACGTTTGCATCATTTTACAGACTCTGACTTTTGAGTCTCGTTTGAAGCAGCTTTACAGACTCGAGTAAACACATTTTATCTGTGTAAATGTATAAATCAAATTGAAAAATGCATCGTGTCGTCACAAGGCTCGCTTTGTGCACATGCTGGAAGATGCAGTGAAGAGAAACCGTCATTCCACAGCGTGCTAGAGCGCTCTAGGCAACTTTTTTTTTCCGAAGAAGGAAGAGCCACATAATTGAAGTGATGCTCAAGTGTCCACATACTTTTGGCCATATAGAGTATTTCACTGCAAGTAAGAACACCGTAGATTTTGAGATTTAAAATCGCTCCTTCAGACTTTCGTCATATAGGCACAGCTGCAGCGATCACGCAGGTCGCCATGGAAACGACTATTTCTCTCGATCTTATGTACCGAGTTTTGTACTACATACAGTTCTAAAGGAGGAAGTCGGCAAGTGTATAATTACAGTGTATGTTTTGGGACGTTGTTTTTCCTGGAAGCCATTTGTATCGCTCTGTACGTGTGTGTTTTTGTAATGTGTTCACAACTCACCTTTTAAAAAATCCACGCCAACTTTTAACCGTTTAACAGGCGAATAAACGGTCCCCAGGGTCAAGCACTAACACACACCGGCTTCGGTCGAGCACACTTTTGTTCATCGCAGTGATTAGAAATATGTATACATAAGGTCGAGTGATACAAAGTGATATAAAGTACTATTTCACATACAGACTGCTATGTCCGAGAGGCGTTCAAGTCAAACCAGTACTTTTCATTGTTCAGGACAGTTATGAGGGTCCTTTTATTTCTTTCTATAATCCCCTGCTACACTAATGCACTTATTATATGCTCGGATACTATCAAGGTAGAAAGTTATCTCGGTACGCCAGAGCCATAATTGGACTTCACGTCTGAAACGCTGGCCTCCCAGGAACTCTTTTAATGACCCAAACATGTGGACATGGCTTGGATCGAGGTCAGGAGTGTATGGGGGACGTGGCGACGATTTTTGAGCTTGAAGTCTTAATTCTGTAAATATCACCTGCGACATTCACCAGAAATTATCAAGTCCCGGTTTGACTTGAACGTCCCTCGTACTTCATAAAATATTAAAATCAGGACTAAAACGTAGTCGCGTAAAATGTTAATTGTAAAACATGGCACATGCTTGCTTAATATTTTGATTGACAGGTTTATTAATCTGTTTATACTGTACTAAAATAAGTTTATTTTAAACGTTGCGTAGTTATTATTTATCCCAGTGTAAGACAAATCAGTGGTGGAAAAGTAGCAGAATATATCCTTATGTTTAACTCTTGAACAGTATTAAATCACATGGCCAGTTTAAAGTGTTTGAACAGAAATTATTGCAGCAATTAAATACAGGAATCTGAATCTACAGTATTTGGGACGAAGTCTTTGTTCACTCTCAGATCCTGATGAGACCTTTTTTAAAACCAGATGTAATTAAAGGTAACATTTAGAATAAAGATAACCGTTAAATGTAAATATATGCTTTCTGCAATCTGAACTTGAATTACAAAGATTTAGATTTTTTTTCCTCTGTTTAATTATATAGACTGTAGTTTGATAGTAGAATTTAATTTATGACATTACAGTGGAACCCTGGATGACGAGCATAATTCGTTCCGGAAGTGGGCTCGTATTCCAAAACACTCGTAAACCAAATTTAATTTCCCCATAAGAATTAATGGAAACTCAAATTATTCGTTCCACAGCTCAAAAAAATAAATACATAAAAATAATTAACATAAAATATAAAGTAAAAATAGAACAAATTAACCTGCACTTTACCTTAAAAAAAAAAAAAGTAAAAATAAATCCAGACAGATAATTGTATCCGTTTATGCGCACAGGCGCTGTGTGTGTTTTTCTGTCTCTTGCGCTGCCGAGTGTGTGTGTTGTGTGTGCGCGCGCGTAATTTGACACCGTGCCGGTTGTGTGTGAGTGAAGCACACCCTCTCTGCTTCACACACACACACACATTAAAGGCGAGAGAGAGAGAAAGAACCGGCACGGTGTCAAATTACGGGCGCGCACACACAACACACACACTCAAACACTGACACACACTAAAGATGAGAGAGAGAGAGTGTGTGTGTGTGTGTGTGTGTGTGTGTGTGTGTGTGTGTGTGTGTGTGAGAGAGAGAACCGGCGCGGTGTCAAATTACGCACGCGCACACATATAACACACACTCCTCAGCGCAAGAGAAAGAAAAAAAAAACACACACACACACGGATGTTGATTATACCAGTTAGAGACGAGCACTAACACCCAGCAGGGGAGACGATTACCCCCCATTCCGCAGCGCAAGAGAGAGAAAAAAAACGTTGGCTCAGTTGTGATCACGTGACGCTCGGCGTCAAATCAAGAAGCGCATGCGTGATACATGATACTCTGTGCTCGTAAACCAAGACAATGCTCGTTTTTCAAGTCAAAATTTATTACAAATCTTTGCTCGTCTTGCGGAACACTCGCAAACTGCGTTACTCGTAATCCGAGGTTTTACTGTATATAAAATCATGGATTATTTGATTTCCAAACTGTTGAGAGTTAAATATTAGGTCATTTGAACTAACATGCTGAAATATAAAGTGATTAGTTCAGTATCTGGAGGTTACCATCGATCACATGTAGCATCAGAATGGAATGAGACCATAAATGATTTTGATATCATGGTTAAGCGTTCAGAAGAGTGTGATGTGACCGTCATGTGAAGACTTCAGCAATAAATCAGTTCATATAGAAAGTAATATCATTTAGACTAGATAAGTCCAACCTGATAACGATCACAATCACTCGGCGTCGCCAAACAGCTGATTGCTTTCACACCCGAGATTGACAGGAACCATGTTTAGAGAGTGAAGGTGGGATTAAAACTACAATTTAAAACCCCGCCCCTGACCACGGACAGGTGATTTCTCTACATCAGCCATTTTTATTTATACAGGCCTGTTCTGAGTTCATTCCAGAATAAAAACCTGTTACACAAAATTATTTATGTTTTGTTATTTTGTTATTTTAAGTTTCTTGGGAAATTCATAAGTAAAACTCTCCCAAGATCTGACGACTCAATTTCAGCATGTTTGGTTTCCATAAAAAAAAAAAAAAAATTTTTTTAAAAATCATCACAAGAAATCCATGTGAATAATGAACAAAAGTGTGAGCACTGATCGCATAAACATGACAGCGCTTGATAACCTGACCACCTTCCTGCCTCCCGCTATGGATATCAGATCAAGACCAGAATTATCATAGTTTTCTGCAACACTTTTGACGTTTCTCTCTTTCTGTGTTCCTTACAGTCCCCGAGAGTAAAGGAGGGCATTCAGAACTCAGAGGTAAGAATTTAAATGTGAATATTTATAGCGCTTTTTACGGAAATGTATACGTCTCATATTTCGAAGTGCTTTCAAAGAGTACAGTAATTTGTATATAAAGCGCCTCTATCTGCAGTGTCAGGAACAACAACTTGTATTAGGCTCGTGCAAGTCATTGTTTTTGTTTTTCCCCCTTTCAGTTACACTTACACCCTCCAAAAATTATAAAACAAGGTTAAATAATTATTTTGCAGCGTTCAGTTGCACAACGATGTTCTTCTGTTTTTTGGCTCTGAATCTCTGCTCACCAGGTTTTGCCAGATCACACTGATGAACCTTGGTCTCTCCACTCTGGTCTGGTTTGTCCAAATAACCAGCCCAAGTGTATGCATGCACACACTTTGCTTAACTAAACTTTTTCATTACCGGCCAAAGGCACTTTTTTTTTCCCAGCCTAAGATGATTAAAAAGGAGCCGCCTTCTTTTTTCTTTTTATTGTAATTATTATTATGACGACGATTATTGTTTATTTTAGTTTAAACTGTTTATTGTAGTTTATTCTAGTTTAAACTGTACTGTAGGTTCTTCCTTTTGAACTATAGTGATTGAAACAATGGAAAAAAAATATATAAGTGTGTTAAAAATTTTATTGATTATTTTAATTCAGTATTTATTTATTTATTTAAACATTTGGCATCCTCATTTAATCATTTCATTTAAAACAAATTTTTAAATATGGGCAGAAGTTCCTTGCTCTGAGTGAATTCTAAGTAATAAATGGAGAGCAAAATATATTTTTTTCCCTCTTTAGTTTTGTGATCCAAAAAAAAATTTCAAAAACTGATCGAATCCAAACCTTTAGTTTTGTGATCCAGTGCAGCCTTATTTACCTTATTCGATTTGTTTTCCACATGAATAATATTTAAAATTCAAGACAATTCAATGATTTAATAAGTGCATTGTGTTAAAAGTGTAATCGTGTTAGATAATCGTGATCTCAACACGGATCACGATTATGATTTTTGACCTCGCCGAGCAGCCGTACCTTATATCGGAAATTTAATCCCACATATCATCGACCGCAATTAAAACCGAGAGAAGGTCAGTGAGAACTGGCAGGGAATATTTCAATTATTTTGTAAGACGTATATATTTATCCAAATGGGTATAAAAGGAACTTGATTTGTTAGCATTATATGGTGAAGTGACCTTTTTATTTATTTCATTTATTAGCAGCTTTTCCAGCCAGCGGAGCCCTTCGGCAGTCACCTCCAGGCCGGTGTCCCTGCGCAACCTGATGTACCTCAGCCCATGCCGTCCTCTCTGTCCCCTCCTGCTAACCCCGCCCAGGTAAACCTTTCTATTTTAATTAATTAATTATTTTATTATTTTAAAAAAATATATTTGTGCACATCGTTTCTGATTGAACGGTTTGTGGAGTTAAAGGTCCTGTAACATAATAGTTTAATCGTGATTTCATGTTATATCGCCCAGCTCTGTTGTATTTCATAATTTTTAAGGCATTGTTGTGATTATTTAAGCAATATCACAGGAGAGATTGTGCTGTCGTACTAAATATCAGGTATCACATCTGTGCTGATTTTCAGCACAACGGCACGACCTCAAGCTTATAGAGAATTTCTTGAACAGATTCAATGATGGATGTATTGTGCGGTTGAGTTGCTGAAGTACTGTAGTGTGATCTACAGCTTTAACAAGCCTCAAACACCTAGAAAGTATTTGTATCTTGCCCAGTGTCACGCCGGAATGCTCACACCTTTGACCTTTAACCCTCAGGTCCCCGTTCCAGCCCCAGCCGCTGCCAGCGACGGCTCCAAGTCGCCCATCAGCCTGGTGTTGAGGTTGAGGTATGTGTCCTGTATGTCTGCTTTGAGACCGAGCTGCATTTCGACAGGCCGTGTGCTGGTAAAGTGCGGCATAAATCTACACCCACATTCCCATCATTATAACTGTCCAGTGGCTTCAGTATGATCCTAGTGCTCAACACCAAATCTTTAAAGAAGTCCGTTTTAAGACTGTAAAGCAGAATGAAAGAAAAATTCTAGAGGGTTAACATGTCGAGAAAGATTAAATAACTGTAGATGTACTGTGTCTGTGCTTATACACGTGAGCTTTAGGATTTCTCTCTTCTGTTCTCCAGAAACCTGAAGAAGGAGCTCAACGACATCCGATTCGAGTTTATGCCTGGACGAGGTACGCAGTTTGTGATTAAAACATTTTAAAGGTCCTCTAGCCGCAAGACTAATCGAAATAGTCTTTACTCTTATATAGTTCTTTATACAGTATATGAGGGGTGTTCAAGTCAAACCGGTACTTGTGGTGAAATTTCTCCTAAATGAAAGCTTAAAACCGATCGAACCTTACAAAGACGTAAAGCACTGTACAGAAATTAGACTCTTTTCCTTAGAAGTCTTAAAGAAGGCTTTACGTCTATACTGTACATCCCCTTGCGCATTACAAATACTCGGCTCATACGGTTCTAACTTTACACCATTTCCACATTATTGGGCCATTAAAGGAGTTCCTGGGAGGCCAGTGTCTCAGACATCCAATCATGGCCCTGGCGTTCTGAGAGAACTTTTTACCTTGATGGTATGCAAGCACTAGTGAAACACCGGGATAAGTCGAAGTCGCAACACACACACACACACACCAGAGGACCTGTCTGAATCTCAAAAAAATTTTATAGGTTCCCTTTAATTTATAATTCATATTGCATTTCTAGTTCTTGGAAAGCAGGGGTTCAGTTTATCTTGGACAGTATAAGATTGTGGGGACTTGAATGATGAGCTGTTTGAAGTCATTTAAAGTGAAACTTTAGCCTTAAACTTGTCTTCTGTTATTTTAGTTTTTAGTTAAATTATTACTTTGAGAAGCACACACGCAAAACATTTATTTATTTATTTATTTTATCTGTCCAACGTTTATGGCTAACTAAAGCAGCCAGTTTCCACTACACAAGTGGAAAGTTAGTGTAAATTTAAAAAAAACTAATGTAAGACACGAGTAGAATCCCGAGATCGCCCTTTAGCTTTGTTTCTACCATTTAAATTCTTGAAGCTCATTAAATTATGTTGATTTTTAACACTCTTTCCTCTCATTCTCATTCACTCTGTGTTTTTCTGTAGACACGGCAGACGGGGTGTCCCAGGAGCTGGTGTCCGCCGGGCTGGTAGACGGGAGGGATTTAGTTATAGGTAGGTATCATAGGTGATGATACTTCTCAACCGAGTACATTTCAACCGAGTTTGTTTTTGTTTTCTAAACGGCAACCACTAATCAATTATAGAGGACCGTAACTGCCAAAATGAGGAATAAATGAATAAAGACTTGGTTACCAAAATGAAGTGCAAGTTAATTTAAAAGTGAATAAATGTGCTCAGAGATTAAAAAATAAATAAAATATACTTTTGACAATTATTCTTCTGAATTTAATTGTCTTATTGTGTTTATTAAATTCCCTATTGATTCAATAAATATAATACGGAATAAATGTGGAAATGAGAAAATGTAAAAATAAGTATATGGAAATGAATAATTATGGAAATAAATAAGTATGTAAATGAATGAATAGGTAAATAATTAAATTGGGGAATAAATAGGGAAAAATAAATAGAACAAAATAAAAACCAGACCAAAATTTTAAAAGAAAAAACTTGCACTTTAATTAATTAATTATTTAAGTATTTATTCTAATTTCGTCCGTTTTGGTTCATACATGATCAATCACGGTTTTTCACACCTCCATAAAAATCTTGCCCCCAGAAGCTCCAGCGTTTTTTTTTTTTATGGTGTATTAATAATATGCTTGAATCACATTTATTTATTGAAATATGATTGGCTCTGATATTTTGTAATGCAATAAAACATGCCTGCTGTCTGCTGCTATGTTACATTATTACAATATTCTACTCCTTAGTTCCTTGAAGAATGTAAAGAAACTTTCAATTTGAACCAAAATGAATAAAAAGATGACTTAAATCTGTTTTGTAAACATTTGAATGAATTTTATGTTGTTAATGTTGTCCCCCCTCCCCCTTCTTTTTTTTTTTTATTTTATTTTTTTTAAAGTTGCTGCTAACTTGCAGAAGATAGTCGATGAGCCTCAAGCCAATAAAAATGTCACTTTTAAGCTGGTGAGTTATAAACTCTATACGCTATTAATTAGAAAGTTTGAAATGTTAGTATTAGTTAACGATACCTGCACATAATTTTATGAAGCGTTAAGCACAGTGTATTTCATAGCGTCGTCTTATTAACAAATCCAGTGAGAAATCACATATTTGTACGCCGTCTGAAGTGAAATCAAACTGAATATCCTTATTACCTTCATCTATTTTTACACGTTTGTTTCTCTTTTAAACGAGTTGCGAAGTACCCTAACGTACTGCGTATAAACATAATCAGCAGAACAGAAGTATTAATTGCTGGGTAACACTTTTATCTGTGTGACAAAGTGTCAGGAGATCCTGTCAGCTAATATTAGTTATTTTTGTCTATGAAATATAACCCGAACATACAGTAGTTATCAACGAAAATCCCTAGTAGCCTAAGTGTCTGACGTCATGGTGGTCACGTGACTGCAAAAGGTCTATAGTAATCTGCAGGTTACCCATAAACCCATAAAGCGATGCTAACACCAACGTTCTTGTCTTTGCAGGCATCCGGCGTGGAGGGCTCGGAGATTCCCGACGATGTCAAACTCATGGGATTTGCTCAGCTCAGTATCAGTTAAAGTTTTGCCTCCACGCGGGGACCATGACTTGCCTAAAAAATGTGAAAAACAAACACGAAAAAAAAAAACATAAAAAAAACAAAACCACCACCACCACCCAACCCCACACCAATAGAATGACACATTCGTCCCCTGGCCACCGTTCGAGATACCACTTCTGCCAAAGAAAAGCCGTACCGTGTTGTGAGCCCATAGGATTTAATCCGAAGCCCCTCCCGGCCGTGGAAGGGTGAAAGGATGAGATCAGAATCTATAGGAAACAGTCAACTAAAGTTTACAGTGTATATGTAGAAGGATGTTTTGTTTGATTTATTTTTTTCCAACACCAACCACGTTGTGTTCGTTTCCATCTATTTTTTTTTTTCCTGTAATATACGTCCCGACATTTGCACAATCTCAACTAACGCCCTAAAATTTTCACTAATGTAACAATGCCTTATATTTAAGAGCTACTGAATGCATGTCTAAGGGGAAAGTCTTCTCGTTTTTTTTTTTTTTTCTTTTCTTTTTTTCTTCACAGACAACTATTCTAGCCAGACTTTTTACATGTAGGTTGTTCTTTTTTTTTTTTTTTAATGGTCTCTGCTCTGAAGGAAAAAGCTCTCACCGTTCAACTGAACGAGTGCCCGACTCTAGCACACACTTAGCCTTATCGTGACCGGACGAAACCTGCGAGTCTGGCTTTCAGAAGCTTCTCGAGAATCGCTGACGTTCTTAGGCACTTTTTTATCTTTTATTTTATTGTTATTTTTTTTGTTTTGTTTTGCATTTTCAGCTGCTGTGCAGATTTCCTTTGTCTGCGTGATGCACTGGTCATTATCACGATGCGCACATTCTGCTGGAGACACACTTGTATCTAACCGGGGGTGGACAAACGATCAAATTTTGCCCGACATACTTTTCGTACGTTTCGTAAGTGTATCGCGTCGCGTCTCAATTGCGACCTCACGTATCAGCCACACTGATCTCCCATCGCGAGTAAGCTTGTGAGCCTTGCTTGCTTCTTCTGTCTGGAAAAATGTGTGCACTTGTCAGGCGGTGTGTGTGTGTGTGTGTGTGTGTGTGTAGTGCAGCAGGTCGTTTTAATCCAGATTGTCAAGTTTAAACAGCGCTTCGTACCAAATCGGAAATTTGTCCACCTCTGTTAATGAATTTATTGAGTTAATTAGTCACTGGTATGATTCTTTATATCTCTTTCTCTCTCTATCTCGCTTTTTTCTTTTCTTCCTTTTTTTTCCCCCCTCTCTCTCTTTCTGCAATCACTGAAAAAAAAACTATAGGGGACAAAAAGCTCCTTTTTGTGTACAGTACTTGTGTGGAAATGTAAGTTTAAAAACAAGAAGAAGGAAAAAAAAAACCTCCCCCACCATATTACACATATCTGTGATTCAGTACTTAGTAAAAAATATTGGTTTTATACCATAAACGATGTTCCTCGTGGGTTAAAAAAAAACAAGATCATGTGTCTGTCTTTCTGGTGTTACTGGCTTCTGTCGTGTTTTTTTTTTTTTTTTTTTTTTTTTCC